>JAQFYE010001013.1:0-26597 GCA_034694305.1 Protaphorura glebata | reverse complement strand
GATTCCGACCGATTCCGATTCCGACTCCGTATTTTCCGGAGTCGAAAAAATCGATTCCGATTCCGACTCCCGCTTTTCCCGGAGTCGGAATCGGCGATTCCGGAATCATTCGATTCCGACTCCGACCAAATCCGGAATTATGCGGAGCACTAGCCGGGTCCATTCACACGATAAATTCGAGATATCCAGAAGATAGAAGAAATCCTCCGGGACCACACCGACCATCGACTTTTTTGCAATAAAACGTACACGACTTAGACGTATTGCTTGGGTTAGGTTGGCTAAACATCGACATGGGCTATGGTGTGATGTAGTGGTGGTGAAGAGTTAAGTCAATATTAGAAGTGAGCGTGGAATCGTCAAGGAGATCTGTTGCACGGCAATATAAACGAAAACGAGTAAATTACGCCTGAACAGAGATATCATCCAAAGAAACACGCGGCGGCATTGACGAATGCTTTGGCTTTGTCCGTCGTCTGTTCTGATATGAATGGTCTTGAAGGATCGGCAATATTGATCTGTTGTGATGCCAAAACCATTCAACCGTATCAGACAGTCCGTCCGTCCGTATTTCTTGTCCAAACACAAGGAAAACTACGTTCATCGTCTTAGACCGCAATCCTTCAACAAAGGTCTGTGTGAAAATTAATTTCCAGTCAGGAACAGGAAAATATTTGTTGAGGTCGAAAATGCGGAAATAATATTGCGCACAACCAACAACCTTTACATATTTTTTATCCAATCATGCGCATTGCTGAGTGTACTCTATTTTTCGCAATTACTATCGTCCAGCTTGTTCAACAAATACCTCGAATCCGAAAACAAATTCAGAAATCAAAAAAGGAAGTTTTGTCAGGTCGACAGCAACTGCTGCATGTTCAAAATTTTGAAAACTCAATCCCATGATATTTGGATGAAGTTTCTGTTAGACCCATTGGTCCAACATTCTGCACTCAGAAAATAAAGAATGATTGACTTACAAGTTAATGCCATCAAATCCAGCTCCGATTCCCACATGGTCAACCCCGGCGACATTTCTGATATGGTTAATGTGATCTAAAAGTCAAACAAAACACTGAATGAGTTTAGAGAAAAACACGAAAACGCATTTTGGATATAATTGGCCTGATGAATGAAGTTGAGAGGTGACTTTGATCTAATTAATCCTATTAGCATTCAACGTAGCCATGCAAGAGTGCTCAAGCCAAAAATGCAGGAATTACTAGTAAGCATGATGGACGGGGATTTCAGATTTTTTTTAATTTAATGAGAATTACACAATACATAGGGATGAAAGTCATGGCCTCTATTCTTCGAAACTAAATGGAGGAAATATTTGTATGTAAAGTACGTATGGCAACATCAATACAGAGAATATCTTATTGCCAATTTTATGTCAATTTCTACCAGTCTATCCTACAAAGTTAATCAGAATCTACTTAAAGCTTTATTTTTGTTTTACCTAATGCGCTCAAAGAGCTCTCACAAAGTTGAAGAGAAATCCTAAGAGATCCAGGCTAATAATTTCTAAACCCTTAAGATACAATGGACTGAAATGAGAAGGGTTAATACACTCCCAGCCAGTAAACCTGATGTGTGTATGTGAGTGTCGTGTGCTAAGGGGGTTATTTGATGCATTAAACAAGATTTGGCGTTCCCGAAGAAAGAAACGACATTCGCACACATCAATGCCAAGTTTAAATCTCATCTTCCTTAAATGAGTTTGAGATCGGTGAAGGGGAGAAAGTAGAAGGAGAAAGCACGACGAAAGAAAGAATCGACGGGTTGGAGAATCGCCAAGACATCAACTTCAAACTCATCTGGTACACACACATACGCAGAGAAGAAAACCCACCACCCGTCACATTTTCTACAGGGTGGTTCATAGCATTTATCTATCCCTTTACTTTACTAACACTAAACTTGATGAAAGTGATATACAATTTCGAATAGAGAATTTCATCCATCCATCATGGTTCATGGGTTTCTTCAATCCATCGCAAAGTGTGAACTGACATTCAACATTACTTTTTCATACATTGACTGGAACTGTCACTGACAACTGCTTATAAAAAATTAAAGATCTTTGGGATTTGACTGAGGGTTGAATATTTGTGGGAAGTAGAAACTATTTCAAAATATTGTCAGAAAATATTTTCGACAATGTTTAAACCTTGAGGTCAGAAATTTGAGACGTAACTAAGGTTCTCCTTAGGTTCCTCCAAAAATTGATACACAGGTTCACCCAATGAAGCAAATTGACGCTTGCCGACCTTTAGAGCCAACCCGAGTTGACTTTTTGGGTTAGAACCTCTACAAAATTTGTCGATGGGGTAAAAATTCGCAATACATTCAAAAACTGACTTACTTCAATGCAGTCTCAATTCGCTAACTCAAGAAAATGCATGCAAAAATCAAATGTCTCCACCTTAAGTTTAGATCGGACGGACGGGTCAATGATTATGAACCGCCCTACACCCGAGTCTCAACTTCATCATTAAATAGCTCATCTCATTACTAACCCATCTCATGCAGTCACACCACACACCAGAGAACCACAAAAAGAACATTATGCATGCATTTCGCTGCTGCCATTATTTTTTCCATACCCACCCGCTGCTGCTCCTAAGAACTAGAACCAGAAGAACCTAATGAAAAATACTCGCAATGGTTATGACCATAAGAGAACATCTTTACATATGCTCACAGTTCGCAACTAGCTCATAATCTATGTTGCAGTCTTTGTACATTTTCTTCCCAATAGGTCATCTGGATTTGCATATTTAATTACATAACAATTTTAGTTCAATTTTATCTCAATTTAATATTCGATGAAACTTCAAATATTTGTCATAGTAATTCTATCCGAACCTGCATAACAGGGTTGGGCGCTTTCTCGCTCGTAGAAATAGACGACATGCCACCATTTGACAAAGAATTTGTGATATCTGAGAATATAACCTCCAGTGAAAAGATCAAATAATGCAAACACTGGGCCAGATGGCCTAAAAGTACTATGACCGCAACATAAAGATCCCTGTCTCTCCACCAGCTTGTTCCATCTTTCTTTTCATGAAACAGCAAATGGCTGAAAGAGAGAAAAGAGTGGAGAATTTTCTTTTATTAAATTGGTAATAAGGAAAAGGCTGGAGTGGAGTATCACTACATACTGGTACTCAAACACATCCCACTGATCTTTTTCTACTCAATTCGAATTTATTCTATGTCAGTAGTGATGGCAGGGCAGGGCTTGTCATTGTCGTTAGGTGAGTGGGCAGGTTGCCGGGAATGTGTCATAAGATCAGAATGGGGTCTTTTGGACATTTTATTGACTTGCTTCTCAGATTCAGAGTCATTAACGTTTACAAATGTGTGTTTCAAAGAACATTACAAGGTTTTCACGCACAGTCGACCGCAAGAATTTTAACGTCTCTAGTGTGGTTTCACGATTCTTATTCTTCGATGATGGATATGAAAAAACGATTCAATGACAATGTTAATGCACTTTGCGATTCAATAAACGACCTTCGCCAGCATGTCTTCGTCTCTTGGTTTCAATCTTAGGAACATTTTACACACTCTTCCAAGTTTTATTAATTTAAAACCTTAGTGGAACATCCGGAAATCGGAGGAATGCCGTGTCACCTTACGAGGAAACCAGTTTATAAAGACTTCGTCGGCAGACAAGAAGAATTTTGATTCCTGAGTAGTAAAGTTTCCAAAGAATATCTTTGGAAAGACACGACTGGAATATTTCAAAAATTTCTAGCTATTAATCAAGAATGTACATAGTGACATATCGGACACACTTTGGTCAGGACACTGTTAAATTTTCGGCCGATCTGGTTTTTCCGTGAAAAGTGGTTCCCATGCTAGAAGCCACTGCTGTAATCCTTTCCATTCTTTCTAACACATTACAACAATTCCTTCTCTACAGAAGGAAAAATATTGCCTTTGTTAATAAAACTCCCGACTTTCCTCGTCAAAACTGTAAAATGTGGAAAGAAAAACCATGTCTAACATACTAGGGCTGAATTAAATGGCTTAAGTGAAAGCATGAACGTAAAGCCCATAGTGCACCAGAATCCTGTTTTCTTTCTCTACCACGCACTTTTACTTTCACTTTTACATCTTCACCATATACTTTCACTTTCCTTTTTTAAATTCACACAGATTCTGTCAAACCACACCCAGAGACCTGCAAAAAGGAACAGGCAGGCAAGCATTGCAACAAATTCAGGAGAGAAAGTACATTTGATTTTTACTCTTTCTCTCGCTTTCACTCTATGACCACTTTACATTTACTTTCATTCCTCTTACGCAAATTGAAATACGTTTGTGAAAGCAAAGTGAAGATCCGATCCATAATGCATTCAGATTCCAAGGACTGGCCATCTGAAAAGCTGTCGGGTTTGACCCAAAAAGGAAGTGAGATTCTGAGGAATCGGAATTCATCCGATTGTCATCACCTGCCTGCTAAATTCACACATTTCATAGTGTGACCGAATTCACGACAAGAAAATCTGACTCCAAATGCAAATAATTTAGACAAATGCAATCTGGACTACATTCCAAGGCAAAACCAGTCCAAGAATATGAAGTATACGTAAATGTAAATTTCTTAAGGCTGAATAATTTTTTGAATCAAAATCTTTTTATTTTAAAATATTTTTTGGTATCAGGTAGTCCTTTCAACATGAGTGTTCGGATGTGTGAATGCATGTTCATAATATTTGTATTTATATACGGGAATGGATTTGAGTATTGTCTTTCGGTTTTCTCCACGGTACGAGCGCCTGTGTTTTGAGTTTGGAGAAAGCAGAGAGTAAATGTGTGGGTCTAGACCGACAAAAGTCGGCAGACTGGCAGGGATATCTGTATGACGAATCTTAATGTATTTTGAGTCTGTTCTTGTAGTATTTTCCAATGTAAAGTATCTCCGAGCAATGCAATGTCTTCTGCATATGGTTTTGACGGAACGTGTGCACGTCTAATTGAATTCTCATTTTGGATGGGTGGAAATGGATCCTAGGTACTTTTCAGACAACAGCAAAGCCTTCAGATTGCCAAAAAAAGCTGACACATACTTATTTTACCTCTTTCGCAACAGCTTTTCACTTCACCGAGTTTACCACACACACGGCATTAGTGACAACTGGCAAGTTTCTCTGAGGTCTTCCATATTTATATACACATTTGTATCCGTTTCGAAGAAGTTCAACATAGAACCGAAGAAAGTCAATAGTTGAAAATACGAGAGGATAAATAAGAACTGAAACGTGATTTCATTTCATCATGGAGGTAAAGGTATCCTTTGACTCCTATCTGTCAACGGGGTTTGACTCGTTGGGCAAACATGGTTTGAATACCTGCTTTACAGGTTTCTCTCCATAATAGCTTTTAGTCCAGAAACTTATAGCAAGAAGTGTTAGCGTCACTTTAAATAGAAACAGCAATGATTAATATAGGCTCAGAAGCAAGTCCTTTGCAGCATGATGGTATGGTTGGCCCATTCTGTCTCGCTGTGCTGGGGTTCAATTCCTCGGACTTGCACTCCCGGTGGTTGCTTTAAAGAAGTTTTTTCCACTGGTATTTCCTACTACTAGAAGGTACCTACGTTGTACGTCTCTAGGCCAAATGGGAAGCAACCCAAAAATACGTGACGTTTGATTCGGCCTCAGCGGCTATGTCAATTAATGGGGTGTATTTTTTTTAATATAGGCTCAGAACTGTCAGAAGAAAATCACATGTTAGTCCAATTTGGTGAACTTTAAATATAATGAATCCCTTGGAATTTAATTTATTCGTCAAAGTTGTTTTACGATCGCAGAAATTCGTCAAACTTGCTATCCAAAGAAATTACACATTTTCTTTGACATACTGACCGAACACTCAGACTTGCATATCAAGTGAGATTTCCTGAAACACTAATCACAATTCCGGTTCAATATTTTTCGATTAGATGCACATTGAAAGTTTTTGCAAATGCAAATATGATAGTGTAGTAACTAAAGGAAGGAGTTTGTGGACAGAACAGGGTTAGGTGAGAGACAAAAACCACTCTGTTGAACTTACACAGGCTCAGACTAGCATCTTATGTCAACGACCGAGAAAGCTCCGAGTCGGAGCTTTGCCTAGAAAGCCAAACTAGCTTTGGAAGTAAAAGAAAGCATTTTAAAGACTTAGATAAATTTATCGAGGACAGGGAAGTTGGTGAAGACTTTCTTCTTTCGTACTGGGTCTCGGTCTGCAGAAATGAAATATAGGAGTTACGTACAAGTTGAGACTCATAGTATTTACTTCCAGGACATACGTAAAGTATACCCAAACTAGACTAAGAAAAATGGTGTCAGGGAAAATGAAAAATGAAAATAATGTCCTGTTGCTCAAAGAAAACCTCGCGTACTTAATTTTTTTAAATCCTCCTGCCATCGTCTCTATCAGAAAATTGGGTCAACCATAGTTCTTACGCGTGAGGGACTACATGCAATTACTTTCCTATATGCCATGCCTGACTGGAACAACACTCTGTTCCACCCTGTACGCTTCACGCTCAATCAATGCCTTTCTAGTCGACTTTACGTTACCTTCCACTCTCTCACCGAATTCGAAATGAATTGAGTCCAACTAATGTGGATTCAAGAGGAAAGTAATCGAGGTGGTAAGTTTTGTTATTCAAATATTTTGATGATAGTGCGAATAATTATTCGTCAAAATGAGATGAATTTTGAAGCAGCTCAGCTGGGTTGGGGGCCTTCTTTCTCCTCCTTAAAAATAGGCGATAAGCCATCATTGACAAAAAATGTGTGATATCCGAATTCTGTCTACACACAACTCAGGATAGATATTAAGTCAATACGAACAAATGCCAAATTTACCTATCCTTTTATCACTCGTTGCATCTCCCTCTTATGTAAATCCTGAAGAAGTAAGCTGCACCGGGAGTAAAGTGCACTAGGACGACTCACGGAATGCGGAATTCAATAAAAGGAAAGTTAAATGGGAGTGCCCGAGTGTGAATGCAAGTAAGAACTTTGAGTGCAAGTATTCGGCCGGATTCGATTCTAAATTCTAGATTCTAAAATCTAGAATTCCTCCTTGTCCTAGTCCAGCTCAAATTCACAAGTTTGTTCCCGTGTAATAGCTCCGCTGCTTGCCTTATTTCGTTTCATCCAAATCATAAGAAAATCATGTTTTTGCAAGTCGAAGTCTGGTTCCTACTTCCTACGTTGGAAGACGAACCTACACTTACGACGACTTAAGAACAGGGTAGTTCATAAGTAACCAAAAGTTCAACCTATAAAGTTAAAAAACAAACTTAGCAGTTACCAGATGAGAATTGGGACATACACTTTTTAGAATTTATATGGAATCCATATGCTTGTTAATTCACATATTGTGGATGTGGCTTACAGATGCTTCAAACTAGAAACCGGACGAACTTTATGGTTAAACATCCGGTGCAGAATTTGGGAAACTCCTGACAATGTGCTAGAACATTGGGAATAACAAATCAATTTCACGCATACACTGGTTTCAGTATAAACAAAATCCATTTTCTGGGCTTCCTGTTTCGGAAGAACAGAAATAATTTCCCAGTTTTTGGTGCTGGCTTGTTCTGTTGTAAAGCTGAATTTCAAATTAAATTATCCAATCAAATAATATCTCGGATTTTATAGGATGTTTGGTTGAGTAATAAAATCTTTTGGCATTGTATGCAATATTGAAAACACCTTTCGTTTTAATTATGAAAACTAATGAAGTGCGGAATAGGATAAGTTTTGATGAAAAGTTTGACTTCATTCAATAAACGGATTTCGCAGTGTGGGAATGTTGAAAATACATAATAAACAAAATAGTTCGAAGTCCTACTAACTATCGTCGGCTATTGGGCAATATAGTCGGTGCTATACAAACAAACTCAAAAGTTTTGGATTAACAAACGGGATGATAGGAGCAGAAGAGAATAAAGTTTTTCTGAAACTGTCGGTATAGCAAACATATGACATGGCATTGGTTTTATCGAAAGTTTAGATTTTATATTACAGTATTCCTGAGAAATGAGAATCTAACAACGAGACAACTTTTCACTTAGGAACAAAATAAACTCAAAATCCGTTTCAGAGGTCACATCGGCATCGGGTGACTTTCGCACAATTATTGACGACTGCTTTCTCTGGTATAGTAGATATCGGACACCATAGACTAGCAGAGCTGATAATCACCAGAAAATAATTTTATCTGTCGGCGTCACCCACCGCCAACCGTCATACTGGCGACTGGTGACCAAGAAGATATATATTAATTACTAATCCCAAAGTGACCATTTTTTTGCATTTAAAAGGAGTACATTTCCCTCTCCGTTTTACGCCAAGCAGGATGGTCTAACCAAAATTATCAGATTAACTAATGTCTGTCCCAAAATAATAGAGACTTCTGACGTCACCAACAAATCCACATTTATAACGTTGTCATACGAATTTGTGGAGATATAGGGGATAGGGTGTTTCTCATTATAACTTATGTTTAGTGATGACCACCTAACGGGTAGAATTGTAATATTTTGCAACACCCTTACGTGAATGGCCAGGAATGTCAGTGTCAACAACTTGTTATTTCTGTGACGTCAGAAGTTTCTATTATTTTGAGACAAACATTAATTGCTAGTTGCAACCAGTTTGCTGTCATTGAGTGATGGTAAGTCTTTCCTTTTGCCAAAGACAAGTACGACAACAAAAAATCCGATATAATTTTTAAATTGACTACTTATCATATATTAAGAAATTGAAATAATGGACTGGCGAAATGAAGGACAATATTCACTGGAAATTAATTTTCCAGGCTTTCTTGCATATTATGTTATATCCAAGGTTTACAAGTTCGGTGTGATTAGGTTCTTTTCAAGTAATATTTAGACTTCAATGGTAGCAATAAACTAAACTGTCGGGTAAAATGCTACGAGTGACGACTATCCGATAACATAATATCCCGATTCTTTGGTTTAATAATCAAGAAAGACTGCCCTGCTACAGTTCTACATACATGAAGGAACAGATTAATTGGTTCTAAATGTCTTATTGGAACATTGTGTAGATCATAAGAATTACACATAATGTTTGCTTTCTTGTTCTTAGTCATTTCATAAACAGGAAGTCAGGCACGGTCTATGTCTATGTAGTGCAATTTGCACGCTCAAGATTTCAAGATTGACAACGAACGACGAGGGACCCTTGTCATGTGTAGCTAATAGCTATGAAACTTGACTTAAACCAACCCCGACATCAAAAAGAAGAACACTTGTTCCTACCTTGATCTTCCTACCATTCAAATTATGACAATTAGTAGATTCTTGCTTCTCATTTCTGAAGGAATCAATTGTATTCCGAAAGCTAGAGTAAAAGAAAATTAATGTTTGAGATTGACGTCACATTATTGCATTGAAAATCATAGAAATTACGACAGTTATTCTAAACTCAATCCATATAAATGTATATTGTATATACCACCAGTCGACATTTGAAAGATGATCTATCAAGTTATAGTTATAAATTACTTGCGAGGATGTGTAATAATTCTCGACCACCAAAAGGATTTTCCAAAAGTTTTCGTTCTATGATCGTGAGTAAAAAAAAATGCTTGTTTCCCTCAAGACACCCCCGAAAGGTTCTTAAGCCTGGGGCCTGAGTCGTCATTTATTCAATTTCACATGTTTACATTGCATTGATGTTATATTAGGTTTTAACCTCAAATGTACTACCCATTTGGACCGGGCGGATGGAGTGCCCGGTATAGTGAGGAAACCCAGAGGGAAGAAAACTCACTATATAGTACTGCCCAGACCGAGGATCGAACCCCGTACCAGTAGTTTTTGTAGGATGAGAATTCAGAACACTCACCACTACGCTACCGGTTCTAGTTAATCCTTCTTAATACGATAACTTATATTGTTATTTAAGTGCCGCAATCCATCCACATAATTTCAAAATTTTGAACTCAAAACAGAGAATTTCAATCGAGGAATAAATACATTTCAAAAGTTAAATGACTCCACGAGGTAATTTTTTTTCGAAGAAGGTCTTAGTTTTTGTCCAAACTCTCGTGATAAAATGCAAGTGAAACGGTATAGGTCGTCAGCAGTTTAGATTCTACCTATGCTGAAGTTAGCACCACCCGGTTCAATTACAGGCTGCGACTGACAATGAGACATATAGCACCAACACCAACTTAAACAGTTGACCCTGAACCGGGTGGGGTGGTGCTAACTTGAGTATATAGGTAGAATCTAGACTGTTGACGAGACGACCTATAACGTTTCGCTTGCATTTTATCACCAGAGTTTGGACAAAAATTAAGACCTTTTTCGAAATACATTTCAGTTCCATTTTTTGGAAAGGTGGTCAATTTCATAGAAAACTTGACGGAAAGTTCCAGGGTGACTCTAACCTCAAGCAACAACAACAACAACGGAGTGTCCCTTGTGAAATCAAAACACACACACATTGAGTGTGGAAAGAGCGAGTCGAGTTGTGCCGAGCAAAATATAAGAAAAAAGTGAACGTGGACTTTTGTGCTCAACAGTTATTTATAAACATTAAAACTTCCGCGCTTGACTTGAATAATCTTTGGTCTGAACGTTTCAGTTTTACAATAATAATTTAAGCAGTTATTTCCGTGTGAAAAGTAGACAGTGTGAACGTTTTTTCGTATTTGTATTGGATCACGTGGTCGTGGTCGTGGTGGCGGTGGTGAACACAGACACGTGCAGGACGTGCACGCACATCACACTTACTTTGATCTTGGGGTAAATGTAGTTAATTAACTTTGATCAACATTTGGCATAATTATGAAGAATTTTGGGTCAACATTATTTCATGACACGTTTATCGTATTAAGGGTGCACGCTTTGAACCTTAAGCTCACCACTACCGTACAAACGAATATTTCGTTATAAAATTCGAGAAATTATTTTTTCGAATTAATTAAAGTGTACATTGGTAATTAGTAATAATTATTATTACTAATTACCAATGTACACTTCTCTAATAAGGTGCCGCTGCCCGCAATTATGAACAAACTTCACTGAGGAAACCAAAATGATCGTATATTGTCATTGCTAGGGATTGAACCATCGCCTTAGCGAAGTACACATGGCCTAGCTAGCTGTTTGACTGATGGTTACCCACATCTCGAAAATATTCGAAAATAATGACGATATGACGATATAATGAATTCATCTTTAAACTTTCTATTGAATCTGGCTAATAAACCCGGACGATTGTCATCAACTGCATCGATTGTATTTTATTAATTTGAGTTAATTTTGTTTTCCTGATTTCTCTATTTCCAGTTGCTCACTTTTTTTGAAATGGAACGTTCAGACGCTGGTAGCAGTGGCAGTCATGCAGTAACTCCTCCCATAATTTACAAGAATAGTAGTTTTGGATTTAAAAACCAAATAAGTGCAATCCTTCTTAAAGAGTAAGTTAAATTGTTTGCATACAGTCCAGCGCAATGATTACACAGAGAATTAGTTATTTATATTAATAATCTATTTTTTATCTAGTGATGACAGGTTTTGCCGTGTAAAGTTGAGGGTTGGGCTTGGGCACCAAAGGAAGGAAATATTTGCCCATCCCAACATTTTGGCAGCAAGTCCTTTTTTTAATAAATTGTTCACAAAAGACAACCATGAGGTTGGAATTGATTTATTGGAACTGGACTTCGAAGCAGTAAATTCTTTAGTGAAGTAAGATTTTTGAATCACTGCTTCAATTGATGTCGCTCATCGCTCTCGCTCTGAAACGAAAAGTACACCCTTTTTATTCTATGATTCCAACAGTTTCCTGTACACTGGAACCATTCCAATTTCGGAAAGAAATGTGGAAGAACTGATGGTAACTTCACAAAAATTTGAGCTGGAGGAAGTCACACAAAAATGTGTGAAGATCCGGGCTGAGCAACTTAGTCCAACAAATTGCTTTAGCATTCGGAAGTTCGCCTTCGCACACCGATTTGATGGTCTAGTTGAAGAAGCCGATGTATTTATTAAAAATAACTTCACGGCTATTTCGGAATGTGAAGATTTTTTGGAGGTGGCAAAAGCCGACGTAAATGCACACATTTTATTATTTATTTCAACTCTTATACTATTAATTTCTCAAAACCGAGACATATCGATTAGTTGACTTTTAACTTCATATTCAGAGTTTCAAAGTGTACTCATTACTCGGAGCAGAATTTTCATATCATATCAGATATGATATGAAGTCGACATTTTACCTTGTAGCCGTACATTTATTACGCATTTTGGGGTTAACTGTAACTCATTTAATATTCATCTAATTGAACCTATTATAATTTTTGACAGCTTGTTAGGGCAATTACAACCTCTTCACCGGAAGTGACTAAGCCCGGAGCTGTCTTCAAAGCCGTGGTTCGATGGGTCACGTTTAAGGACTCTGCTAGACTGAGTGCTCTGCCAGAACTTATGGCGCATATTAACCTTGAAGAATTGTTTGACTACTCACCGGAAGTCCTTAGGGAGGAATTTAAGAAAGGAGGCTCGCTACAACAGAGTCCAGAATGGGCGGAATGTAAAAGTAAGTACTACGAAATGTGTGAAACGAAACTTTTCAAAAATTTGGATACCATCAACAAATCTTGCCAAAAGAAGAACAGAAGGTCGAAGTTGAATGCCACAAATGCACAACCGGGTAACGGTATTGAAACCCAGCGATGCGCTCGATATTCCAGGCGTGGTGATAGTACAGAACTAATTGATGCTGACGAAATCACATCTGATGATGACAATGATGACAATGATGTGGTTGGGGTATACAATACATCCGCGATTTTAATGACCAATAGAAAGAAAGGATACATTCGTACAGATACTCCTTCAACTTCCACACGAGCTAATCAATTAATTGCACAGACAACACCACAATCAGCATCTGGTTCGGGTAAACTGCCGAGGAAACGGATTACGAAGAAAAATTTCCAAGGAACACCACGTCCACAGAAAATTTCCGTTCGCAATGAATCTAGATCTGACGGTGAGACTAATCATGGAAATCAAAGTTCGAATTCCACTTCCAGTAATGCTGAGCTGTCGATTCTCCCGTCGCAAAATCGAAGAGGGCGACCCAAGCGAACTCCAGAACCATTACCACCAATTCCTTCCAAGCGAAAAAAAGTAGTAGATCCAGCTCCAAAGAAATCTAACGAAAAGCGAAGTTCAAGTAAGCGTCAACCTGCAATGCAATCTGAAATTGACACAGAACGTGAACTAGCGGAATATTTCTATACTAAGGTGCTACTCTACCCTAGTTTCGACAGAGAAGACAAAAAGAAATTTTTGGCGGGGTATTATTTTCAGGTATGTTTTGTCATTTCTTATGCTTCGATTTGGTCTGTCTCTGATCAATATGAAATCAAAATTGTGAGCATAAACTTGACAGATATCTAATTTCTTTTATCTGAATAGGGAAGGGAATGAAAAATTAAATCTTTAAATCAGAAAATCAGATAACTTAGTCTCGCATGAACATGAAATTGTCGGATAAGGTAATCTGATATCTGTCAAAATGTTCATCCAATTCTTGAAAATCTGGTAGTCTATTAATGTAGGATCTGATCGAAGCCTCAATTCGACAGTATTCAACTTTGTGTCAACTTCATAAGATACGTGTTTCTTATAGACGAAGACAACAAGGCCCCACCACGAGGTGAGACCACCCAGGAGATTTTCAACGCTTGTTTCGTACAAGGACAGTGTGTACGATATAGGAGGGTCGACAGACATGGATTGTACTGATGCTAGAGCACGACCCAGTAAGCAGGTGGACGTTTTCACAGCGGGACATACGTTTGTTGCGAAGAATTCCAAACTCATAGAATCTCGTAAAGACTTTGCCGCTTGTATTTGCCAGGGATATTTGTATGTGGTGAGGTTACCGGCAGTTAATTTGGTTATTTAACTTTAAAAAACAGAGTTATAAATACTGATCTTTGAATAAACTTGCATTCAAAGATTGGTGGATGCCAAGATTCGGATTGTGCAATCAACTGCGCCGAGCGGATCCAAGTCGATAAGAGATCAGCGAGTGTCTGGCAACGTCTGGACTTTATGGATTCCTGCAGAGGGGCCCCTGCTGCAGCAGTTTTGGGTGACAAGATCTATGCGGTATGGTGACGGCCAATTACCTTCAAAAGCTTTTGTATATTGAGTATTGTATAGAAACAATAGAAAGAAAACTTTATCAGGTTACTATAAGGGGTTGGACAAGATTTTGATTTTCACTTAGAAAACTGGGTCGCACAAATGTGTGTCCACTTGGTCGCCGTAGGGTTAAATAGCAGTATGGTAGTGGTAAGAACACCGATATAATAACGGCGAAACCAATGCCACAACAAAATAAGCCTAAACTACTATGGCACAATAAACTAATAATTACCGCATTACAATTATAATTTTCAGATTGGAGGCCTTGGTAGAGAAGGAGGAGATGGTCCGGAAAGTCCGGATGGTGTTTATCTGTCTTCCGTCGAATGCTTTGACCCTGAGAAACCCATTCTCAATAATTGGGATAAAATGCCCAGTATGAATCAGAGGCGAGCTTATCACAAATCTGTAGTGCTCAACAACATGATCTACGTTGTTGGTGGATGTGAAGGAAACCACGATCGTCCGGACAGACTGAATTTGAATACAGTAGAAGTTTTTGATCCAGATAGGCCAAATTGGACGTTCTGTGCTCCCATGAATGAGGCCCGAAGTGGTGGAGGTAAAATATTAATCACATTGAAAGGTATTTACTAGATCGCTCAATGACAAACCAATAAAATCGAGACTGAGCGGAGCCCGGGTCTTCTCTTCCTCGGATTCCCACTTAACTTACCTTCCCGTCACTTGTACTCACGGATATCCAAACTACAGTTTTAGTTTTAAAATAAATCAAAACTGATTCCCTATCCCTTGCAATCACGGGATGGCTAGTAATACAATAAAATCTGTACCTTTTAGACGCAGAGTTACAAGCCGACCGTGACAGGTTTAAGTTATAGTTTTTTGTTCTTAATTAATTTTTACATGCGTTTTGCGTTTTTAGCGGTATTCGAGGTTAACGGTCTATTGTACGCTGTTGGCGGGAACTCAATCACCACACCCAACATGGAAGTGTATGATCACAGAATTGATAAATGGTCACTCATGGATTGGCCGGCGGGACTCCCAAAGGAAGTGGATTTATTATCAGCTCTTTTGATAGATTTGTAATATTCCAAGTCCACTCACGTTTCTTTTTTGGATTTAATTCGACAGACAATGCGGTAGTATAGAAATGAACATTAGATTCTTCAGTTGCACTTTTAATTCAAATATTTGTGCTGAACTCATTAGAATGATTTATATTTTTATGTTGATCTTTTTCAGCAAGTAATTAGACAACAGTTGCTTCATAAATCTCGTTAGGGTTCTTGAGAGGTGATTTCTATTGTATAATTAACATTTCGTTGACATATGGCCCGAATGTGGACAACAGTGCAAACTGAAATTTTTGACATTAATAGAAATTAACTAAGCAATTTCGTGTAAGACTGATGTTTGTGAATTTCGAATCTCACACAATTGACTATTAATTTACACTGACATGAATTGTTTGCTCAGTTCCTTTAAGACGAAATATGATGACTTCTAAAGTAATAAAATTCCTGTGGTACACGGCAAAATCCCTTGACTTTTAATTTTCATTCCTAACATCCTAACTATCTTCTGATGTTAGAGCCCACTTGCCCACGTTCGTAATGGGTCCAAATATTAGGAGTCTGTGTAGTTTCTACGGTCAATCCGTTAACTGCATTGTACCAGCAAACTTCTATTTCATTTGATGAGAGTTCGATCTCGATCCCCCGGGGGAGAACAGTGGTCATGTGATCCTTGATTTATAGAATTTTTACTGCTTTTCATTTCTAGTGCTAAGGTATCAGCAGTAGGCCAAATGGAAAGTCATTCCATTCCTATAAAATGTATGCATGCTTGACTATTCATTTCTGCGAATGTCAATTGATCTGACTTTCTTTTACTTTCTACGAATTTTTTCCTTCAAGACACTGTGATGTAGCATAGATGATTTCGTAGGTTTTGCTCTGAGATCGAAAACCAGGCGCTTGATTAATGTCAACACGGAACCACAGCTTCCGAATATGTAATTTAATATTGCAAAATCAACACTCAATCATTCCAATCAGGACGTCTTGGTGTTGATCTGTAGTTCTCTCTTGACATTTCACAGCCTGCAAGATTTATTTTCCCGTCTGACTTCACCACCGCACAACAGAACTGCCCGAAAATATATTTATGACTAGTACTATAGTCGAACCTGTTCCCTCGACCGGTGGTTTCATTCGAATCGTGGGGTCAAGGAGAGTCCGTGACACTTTTACAGTCTAGAGTTCAAAGTTCAATTTGCTGGAAATAATGCCCAATTTTCAAACTTAACTGACCTCTGGTGACGTTCTGAGTAATCAGAGAAATCGAACACTTTGTAAAGAGTCTCACCTTGACCTTACGGCTCGAATGACACTGCAACTTGACCTAGGTCATCTGGTGACCCTGCAAGACCTCTGATGGCCTCAGGGTGGATGCCCCGAAAAAGTTGTTCTTTGTGCTTTTAGACTAGCCGGCTTCGAGGACCGAGACTTCATTTACAAGACAAAGTGAAAAATTCGAATACCTGCAGGCCAGCCTGCGTTATGGAACATATGTTGTTCTTTATTCTTTTGTAAAATGTACGAAAACACGAAATACATAAGAGTACGAAACGCTATAAAATAGATGTTTCGAATTAACTGCGATGCGAAAGCTGAATTTGAATGATTTATTTCACTCTCGACTAAAGAGTAATTAATTTTTTACTATCAGTGGAAAGCGGAGTAAAGATTGTGAAAGCGGAGAAAGTTTATCAAGCAAAGCTAAAGCCAAGGATGAAAAGCTGAAAGGATTTTTGATAGTTTATTTGCTCAGAAGGTTTATATTGTCATGCACTTGAGTTCCTATACGTAAAATTTTTACAGTGACTCTAGATGGTACGATACGAATAATCCGAATGAATGGAATTGAGAGAGTCAACTCACCAATGACGTCGTTGATGCTCGCCGAGTCATTGCATGTGATAAAATAGCTGTAAAAGTTTACCATCACTAACCCGCCGTTTGAATTCTGAAAAAAAGGAATAAAAATGAAATGAGACGCGTGACGGCAATTCCATTTCCATTCCTAGTTTTATACTACCTGATTTCATTTGTAAATCCACTCAAATTGTGTGTGCAAATTAGTGTAACAATCGTTTCACCAATTTTGATTTTCACTTTTACACCGATTACCAACATTAAACTTTAAAAGCTCTAGATCGAATCGATTCCGGTGCAACTGGTGAATTCTTCCATTTCGTAAAGAAAGCTTTGATAATAATACGGTCACACTTCAATTTTTTTTATACAGGGTGGTTCATAAACTTTATTCGTATCGATTACTTGTAACAACTTCCTACGACAAAACATGGTCGTTCCTAAGAACTGGAGAAGAAAAGGTCACTTACCACAAGTCGAAGAATATCGTCAGGTACATTTCGTGTGCTGTTGCACAGTGTGTGAGCAGATGAGTGAGAGAAAATGACAGGGGCATGGGTTGTCTCCAGTGCATCCTTCATAGTTTGCACTGACACATGTGATAGGTCAACTATCATACCCAGCCGATTCATCTCTTTTATCACCGACTGTAGACACAAAGGAATATTTGGTTAACAAAATTCAAATATTGATAACTCCGGTTGACAAATTAAGTTACAGCTTCCCAGCGCTGTAGTCCTGGAATTGACAGATTCAAGGCCTGTCCAAGAATTTAAACCCCGACATTAAAAATTCATGGAACGTTAGTTGCCTGTATTTTAAGCGTTGTTATTTTTTGCGACGTGATACCAGGAACTGATTATGTCGCTTAAAATCCCCGGAAATGAAAGTCGATAACCGTTTCCCGTTAGACAGACGACAGACGAAGGATTATAGAACACATGAAATCGCCATTTTTGCCTCCAGGGTCATAAACTCGTTCCCAGCCAAAATCTTAAAACCCTTACTTGCAAAGTCATCATTATCCAAGTTAATTGGAAATTCAAGTCGGAATAATTAATTACCTTCGGAAATGATTTCTGGTCTTGCCATAAAATAATTTCTAAGCACTTGCAGAAGCGTATGTATTATGGCATGTATTTCTAAAATTCTGCACAAGACTGCACCTTTGAATCTGGTTCATACTAACTTTTGGAGTAAAAAAAAGAAATCTAATTAAATAAATTGAAACCGTCTTGATACTTAGGGTTGGGAGGACGGGTTTGTGACATAAATCATAGGAAAAAGAAGGCTGGCGGGTTGTTCCAGGTCGCGGTGCGAGGGTTTATGGCTCTTTCTCCTTACTTTCTTCATGTCTGCTGGCGCCTGAGAAATCTCTTTTCTCCTTTTCCAAATTTACTCCCTCGTTATCACTAATGAGCACCATGTTTCTTAGTCATACTCTTCCTAGTCAACTCGGCTTAAGCTAGTATCAGTAAAGTACGGGACTGTATCCACAATCCAATGCATTCGCAAGGCGACGTCCTAGTTTTCCAAGTTCGGGGTCAACAACAGTGAATTAAGTTCATTGCCTTTACAATTTGGAGTCAGTAACATCAGCAATTTTCACGGGAAATCTGACTTCTCCTGTACTGAGGTTTTTACCTGGCAAAAGCAGGCGTTTTCCCCACTTTCGTTTTCATACAACAGCAATGCGCCCTAAAAGTCGGGTACTATGAGGATGCCCAATGATGGTTAAAATACGTTTGGTTTGGTGTGTTGGTAGTGCAGTATAGTCGATTTGTTAAAATGGTGTAATTCTGAACATGTGGATCGGAGTTAAGGCCTCTCGTAGTAAAAATAGACAATAAGCCATCAATGACTCGAAACCTGTGATATCTAATAAGCTGGCGGTGTTGTCCTTTGCAGACTCTGAATGTTTGACCCAGAGTTTACAATTTCTCCCTGATTCCAACTCATTTTATTATTTTTAATTTGTTCTATCTCATCCAAATCTAAATCCGAATATGGAAATTCCCAGATGTCTCTTTGTGGACTGTTTGCACGCGACCATATCGTGTGTAGTTTTCTGAACCTCGGGCCCAGGCCCAGGAACAAATAAGTTCATACACAAAGGAAAGTGAAGTATGCTTGGATAAATTTGCAGTGCCATACGTATAAGAATAAAGTAAATTGTGCTCATATGTATCCGGTCGGTCTACTGTACACGGTGACGGTACAGTACACGACATACCATTCATACCCGGGGAACTTTAATATGTACGACTTTCTCCTGTAATGTTTCACTGGAGAAAGCACTCGAGCTGAACCGGGCACACCGCAACTACTCTACTCGTAGACAAACAATAATAATATTTGAATCTGAATTTTGTCCTCTGTAGACAGACACACATTACGCACGTGTACGCACTAGTTCTCCACAAGGTGCAATAACAGTCGGGTACAGAATACTGATAACACTATTACAAACATATTCAGTTATTGTGAGGAAAGGACTCGTATAATCTCTAAACCGGTAACCACTCCCACAGTAGTGGAGGAAGCCTAACCTCAAGCTGGATTACCAATTTCAATTCCAACAGAAAATTCTATGTATTACTTGTCAACGATCCTCAGATTTTCAAGCTGAATGTGTATGATTGAACCGACTTTGTGTAATACAGGGTGTGCCGAAGCCAAGGATCCCCCTATTTTATTCCCTGACACTGACTGAACGGATTCTCCGATTCGAATGGATCGTGGCTCAAAATGAAGAGTATGAACTTGAAGGATATGTTTGAAGGTCACGTAAGATTCTTAACCAAAACTGAGTCGGTGACGGCTAAAAAGCTCACTAACATATTTAACATGTCAAATGCTGAAATGGAAGGGATTGCGATTCAGTAGCGGATACACTTGGGTCCTTTGGTTAAGAATTTGTAAACGTGAGTACTCTTACCTTCCCAAACTCTCTGAGGCCACTGGATTTGGTCTTCTGACCTGGGTCATCTACTGAAGAACAGTCCGCCCTGTAATTATTACAAAGAAATAGAAGAATTGAAGGTTACAATATCCAGGCATAAGAACTAGATTTTAAGCATCTAGGTTAATTGGTGACACATGAAGATATTTGACATAAATGTTGTCGTAAATCAGCTGAGTGGTAACTTCATTAGAGGTCAAGGTAAGGCCGCTTTATGGTCCGGGTCAAGCCGTCGAACAGGATACCTTGAATATGGGAAATCATGGAAAGGCACAGTCTCAGCCCTTTGCGATCATAGAGATTATGAATAATTTTCCTTCTTAACTGTATGGTCCCGGGACAGGTCATTACAGAGTGTCACGGCCAGGAATACGGACTCTCTACAACATCATACTCTTACATTTTTTTACATGTGCGGTCATAGAATACAATATAAAGCAGTAATAATCTCCACCCCCTAAAAATGGGGCGACAACAGATTCTGTATCTCCGAAAGGTTCTCGTTTGTTTGTTTGTTCGCAACATGGAGACGCCGTATATTGATGATTTTGAGACCTTGCCCTTCAATCCTAAGGTGGAGGAGAGTTAAATACTCTAAGGTACTATGTGCTTCACCAACAAATGTTTGTAGGGGTGTCCTTTGGGAAGACAGAATGTCGGAAAAGACAAATCGAGTATTGGGTGTTTCTCTTACCCAAGTAGGTCAAAATTTTGAAAGTTTTCCTAGGAAGGCCTGAACTTGGGGGTAACTTAATATGCATGCAATTTTATTTTGTTCCTGTCAAATTTGTCTCGTTCTCTGCAACATACGAAACGTTGGAATAGAAAAGTAGTGCGTCTGGTTTCAAAATTGGGCCCGGGAGGAGAAAGGAATGGAAAGTTGAGGAAAGGAGCCTTATTACAAATGCATCAGAAAGAAAAGCTCGTGTCTGAGACATTGCACTGGAGTTGGAGTTCTTCTCTTGAATATTTTTCTTGGCTTTTTCTTCGTCCTCTCCAAAGTTGAACCATACAGAGAGTTCAACTCTGAGTTTCATTTCCGAAATCCGAACCCATAAGCTGACATTGGCAAACTGGAGGTCCATGAATCTGACGAACTTATTGATTGGATTGTCGCCCCTGTAAGAGCCTATCCAATGTAATGTAGTGTATAATGTATGTATGTGTGTGTGTTTGGTATTACCGTACCGTACCGCAGTAGAACCATACGTTGGGCCAACATGTCGGCGAGAGACTCAAAAAACAAAAAATCCACATTAACCGAAACCAGGGTATTGGTACATATATATTTTGGTGGCCGTACGCGTACAGATCCTTTCATCCGCCCCCGAAGAAAGTAAATCGTGCATGTGGAATCCATTGGAAAGGAATGAACCTAATCCAGCTCAGACCGTACAAAGGCTCTATAATAACTTTGCATCCATGATGTGGAATATACTATTCCATATGTTGACGTTTACCATATTTTTATTTACCCAGATATGAAACAAATAGATTGCAGACGATACTTTATCCGGTCGATCACGGTTTTCACATCATAATTACTCTTTACGAACTGCTGGATAATAGTTATTCACAATTGTGAGATTCTATTTGTTCACGTCACTCTGTGCCATGTGGGTATTCATGCTGCACACAAATTTGACCTTCCTTAAAATTCAAGTTAAGGTTTCTGGCATTAAGATCCTATCTAGCATGACCTGCTTAAGGAAATCAATGCTCATACCAATGTGTGCAGATGCACTTCCAAACAGTCAAATACTATCCACGCACAGTTAAAGATTCTAAACGCAAGCAAGACCACATCAACTACCCTGACTCTCTTGCTTCCATAATGTTCTTGAAATATTTGGTGAAGGCTCGCAGTTATTTTTTTTTGTACAATTCCAGTAACTGGTCCATCCAATTTGAGACGAGCTTTCATTGCGTTGGGCACCACCTAATTTGATAAATTATTTAGTGGCATTGTTGGCAAGGCTAACCTGGCTGGAAGCTGAACATTACGCATCTTCTAAAGTCACATTTTCCTATATTTTTGATATTTTGTAACCCTTGACCTCCTGAGCGACTTCAATCAATCAATCAATCAAGCGAACGATGCAAGCGACTTGTGAAGGTCCTAGGCCCGGAGGTCTGACCGCTTGGACGCTAGAAATACACACGTGAATATATGCTTCGCCGTACTCGCCCAAGCGTAGCCGCACGCTTAAGATGACTTTATTCTTTATTAATGTGTTTTATTTCGACGAATCCTAATACATTTGTCCACCTGAGTATTTCTAGCGGCCAAATGGTTAAACTTTACAGGACCTTCACAAAAGTTGTTCAAGAGGTCCAGGGCTACAACAACATATCAAAGACCAGGTGAATTCAAAAAGGCGAACTTTCCTCGTGAGTCGTGAGGTGCGTGCGGTGTCCTTTCACAATTAAACAGACAATCGACAGTTGCAGGAACAAAAGTTCGACACATTGACTTTTGAGTTTGACGAAGGGCGTAGATACTACACCTAAGGTCAAAAATGCAAGAAGACTGCAACATATGAAGTATTATGTTGTATTTGCACATGTATGGTTGTATGTGGCCAACTAATGCATTTCTACACGTGCGTTGATTTATAAACATGTTTGTTTTTATAGACCCAACCTCGGCGTGGGTGAATGCAGATTGGCTCAGAAGCCCCGAGGAGAAAGCAGCTTTCACTCTCTGGTCTAACTAATCAATTCTCAGAACCCACGATACACTGGGGCTTCCAACCTGTCAAGCTTATTGCATCTTAAGTAGAGTAACCTGCTTTTTTCGACCTTTGCTTTGATATTCTTTCGTATATTTTAACTAAGATACTTACACGTGGTCCTCAAAGTTCACTCTCACGCGACACACACGACTCTGTTGGCACTTGTGCTCTAACGATCTAAGTTTCATTTAAGGGTCAGTCCATTGTTAGGAAATTCGTGCATTGCCTTTACCATCTGAGTCCAATCTATCGTTTTGAATAAAGGATGACATGCAGATAGCATTTATGCAATTTCAGAATGAAGAATTCATGTTGGAAAAGGGAGAATAATTGATGTCCAGATCTTCAAAGCCGGTTCACCAGTCAAGGCCAGTAAAACCTCAGGCTGTTCTGTCCGGAGTATATAAGTAAGTCTATGGTTCTGTCTTGGAAGGGAGGGCACAGCGCGACGAGAAGTCCGTAAACATGAGCCGGTTGATTTTAAGTCTCGGAGTAAGTGTTCAATGGAAAATATAGTCATCGAATATTTCAGTTTTCACTTCAGATTTGACAAAATTTCGGGAAAATAAATGGTTAACTCAATACAGTGTGTATATACAATTTCATTTGTTTAACCTTGCTATTGTGCACTGTGCCCGCGTGTACAATACCTGCGTACGATGTCTGGTTAAATATTAGACACTATTACTCATCAGTGCCAAATGGAATGCCGAAATGTTATGTTACTCGTATGCCTGGGAAATTCTTCCGAATTGAGTAATGATGTTGGGACTAATTTGCGTCAAATTTTATTTGCGATTTATTCCTATTGTTGTGAGGAATGTCATGCTTTTACTTGTGAATAAACAAATCTGAATCTGAATCTGAATATTCAATGTGACATTATTAAGATTATGCTGTGTGTGCGAGCTATGGAGTTGATGACTTCAAAAAACATTTATCTAAATCCAAATCCAAATCCAAATGCCATAAGACATATTCCTCAAACAAATGAGTTATATTGATTTGACCCACAGGTATACGAACGTAATACTTCGACTAAATTGGCAGAAAAGAGCTTTAAAATTTGAGGACTGCCTGGAGGAACCAAGCTGGAAAATTCGAATCTCCCTCAAGCAAGAAATCCTATCTAGATTTCTTGGAGTAGAGTTCCAGATGTCAAACTAACAATTAACAGGTTTCTGCCAATCTAGTAATAACTTTTGTATCGATGTTTTGACCAAATAGTCTTTCTAATGCCAAGGATCCATTGAGGTTATGGTTAGCCTTTCACCTGAAATTAGATTATTTGGACCCACAAATGATTGACAGAGTGGTAAGGCACCTCCTCTGTAAATCAAAAATGCCGGTTCACACACTGATATCATTAAAGTGACTGAAAATCTCAAACATGCACGCATTCCGGCCTGAACTAAACAATTAAATTTAATAAATCCTTCCGGGATCCACTTGAAGTAATGAGTGTCTCGGGTTGGAAAAAAAGGAAGACAACCCACATCATTACGCTTATACAAGCCTTGCTCCCACCAGAGTTCGTCTATCCAGTAATGATTTCAAGGATGAAAAATCGGTGAGTGACGAAAACTGGAGAAAGCACATCATCCCCACACCGCCCGCTTTAACCCGACCCCAGTTCATCAATGTCGTTTTCTCCTCTGTGCTCTTTCTCTCCAGCACTCAAAAGAGTGGAGCTTCTTCGGTTGTGAATTATTACAAGAGTTCATTTTCTCACCTCATCCTTAAGAACCAAATGAAGAAAGGTTCTAAAAGCAAAATTTTTCATTTTTTTTTCACTTCTCACTACACATGCACACGAGGAGAGAAGGTGAGTTCAGTGGCCCGAGTGAGCGAACCAACGAGAAAAGACAGATTCCATACGCTGTGTAACAAGGGAACGACTTTTCAAGGAAATTCAGAACCCGCTAAAATGTTCAATAATAGTAACCTGTAATAGCCGGCTCTCTTCCTCGTAGAAATAGACGATAAGCTTGCAATTGGCTACGAATGTGTGATATCTGAATTCTGTCGTCGCATATCTCAGGATTGGTAATAAGTCCAGAGTACGTCCAGATAGAATTCCTTGTAATTCTCATAACCTCTGGAATCTCCTCAGATATGACATTGTACCCAAGGATTTTGTAAAATTTTCTTTGTCAGACTCCAAAGAACCGAAGAAGAATTTGCGGGGAAGCGTGGCGTACCGAAGGAAGATGCCCGCTACCGCATCAGGTATTTACTTTTCCGCTGGGCATATCTCATTCGTAATATCAGAATAATATTATGAAGAGCTGAGGGTGGTTAAAAGCCCAAGAAAATAAAAAGCTTCCGCCCCTGGAAGTATGTGGAGTGGAACAGTGAAGAGTATTTTCCATAAATTGACAAAAGGGAAAGAGTGGAGTCTGTGAGCCCATTCCATGGGTCTCCCGAAAGCTTAATATGCCATGAGGTATGGGTCGAGAATGTCAAGTAGGGAAGTTTTCATGATGTCATTTTGAAGTCTCTATGATCCATAAAAAGTGGGTACGAAAAAGAGAGAAGGTAGTCCGGGATGAGAAGTCGTCGTCGTCGTCTCTCGGACGGGAATTGTTTCGTTCAAAATCACTCGTGTGAAAAGATAAAAGAAAATCTATAACTTGACTTTCCCCTATGTACAATCAACTACCAACTCAACTTAAAGACATACTTAGGCCTTTAATGCCCACCAGCAAAGACTCAAGATATGTCGTAGCCCTTTTTCCGGATTAACCCTTCCGTCAGACCAAAGTTGATCAATCTTACAAGGGAGGTTCCCGAAGGGACCATTTCACCATAGATTACCATATTCATTCGTCCATTAAAAAATCCACTTCTTAATTGACATTCACCAGCAACACCATCATGCGTTTTTGGAAGCAAATTATATTTGGTCCAGGCAGGTTATAAAATACAGATATGGTTATTTGAGCTCTGAAATCTCCCTTGTTAGTAGTCTCGTATTTTATTCTCCTGAGGACACTGCTCCGATATCACAAAACTTTCTAAACCTTGAGAACTAATCTAACTATTATTTAGAATATTAATCCTAGGACAGACAGGATGCGTAAATCCCCTGATTCCTGGACTTCGACACACAGACGCATAAATACTGTTAGACTTGTCGCGTAGTACCTACTCTGTCAGGTCACGTTGAATCATCGGACTAGTATTTTGTATTAATAATATAGGAGTTTCCGGAGTGCTTGAGTGAGGCGTGATCTGTCAGTGTCCGGCCAAGCCCACATCACACTTCAAAGTCACCCGGGTGGTAGCCGGTAATGTTCTAAAAATAATAATGTAATGTAATACTGAGTGTTGACTGTTGACTTGACTTTTAGAATTATGACGACGACATAAGGGCGATACTAGAATGGGCCTAGTAATAATGGTTTGACTTGAACCTAATTTTCTTTATTGCTCCTTCACTTCTTGCTCTTCTTCATCCTCCTCGGGTCGGGTACACTAATGGCACACTTCCGATACTCAATGAGGGGGCTTGAGCCTGAGGGAAACAGGTGATTATCGTTTATGGCTCCTTAGAAGCACACGGCACGGCACGACCGAGTCAAGAATAATAATAATAAAGGCCAATGTACTGTGTATGTGTGTGCTCCGACGCCAACTGTGATTGGCATTAGAGCTGGGTGGGGAGGGGTGGTTTGGTTAGGAAAGGAGGAGCCATGGCATTGTCCGTTCTCCCTAGACCAGAACTCACGTGCATTGACTCCGGTACGCCCCCGCCCGTTTCAAAATTCAAA
>JAQFYE010001012.1:0-26612 GCA_034694305.1 Protaphorura glebata | reverse complement strand
GTGTAGCGCACGCAATAGATTTTACAAAAAGTTGGAATAATTAGCCCAGGTGGAATAATTAGCCCAGCCTACCCTAATAGTTTATCCGGGTAAAGATTTAACTCTAAAATTCGTGATTTAATTACTTTGTTGGAAACTTAGAATCACGAGCTCTTGTTAAACTGGAGCAGTTGTGAACTAAGTTAAAGCAATATCTTTGCTTGAGGCGTGAGGGAAATCATGTTATTGGGATCGGCGTGCCATCAATCGGGAATAAGGATACGATCGTGATATTCCTCGTTAAGGAGTGTTAATGCATGCTCCCTTTATCAGATCGGCACCTTGTTTAGTCAATAAGGTGAAATAAATCAGTGGACAACAACACCAATACGGCTTAGTGTACTATGCTGTACTGTCCGGTTTTCTTTGGAACAAATGAATGGGGGACATCGGAGATGAAAATTCATTTCACTTTTTAAAGGTGTAAAGAGAATAAATTGATGGTCAGAAATACGCCCCCTTCCTCAGCCTGGGAAGTGTTGGAGATTTCAAGCGAATTTATTTCATTTTTTATGCACGATTGGGTTCAACCCTCCTTTCCTTATTCTACACAAGCACACCTGACTTCCTAGATGATGCTACAAATAATAAATCAATTTTATAATTTCTGTTTCTTCCTTCGTTCAGAAATGTTCAACGCATTCTGATTTTGCACCGATTTTTTCTTTCCGCCTCTCTCCCTTTACCTATAAATTACTGTTATTTATAGTTTTTAATTATTTCCTTTCTAGGATTCAGATCAATTCACATTTTGATATTATCAGTCACGGCAATGTTTTGTTGAAAGTTGTTAGGTGTTCGGTCCTCGCGTAAGTAAGAATACTTGCTGCCACTTTAACCGAATCACAAAAATTTTACCATGATTTGCGTTTTCATACTAGCTGTCACCTGGTATTGAAGGATTGGTTGGAATTAACTCTTACAATAGTTTGCATTACAAAAACTTTCGATTTCATTTAAATGTATGATTGATTTTATGTAAGCATACCTCTGTGTGAGCTAATTTAAGTCACGGAGACGTAAGTACAAGGGCAGGCATGAACTGAAAATATACAGTTTTATGAATAGCCACAATTTATTGTGATAGAATAAAATGAATGATTGATGTCTTGAAAAGGTCATGAAATTCACATGATTAGTTTTTGATTCCCGTTATTTCCTCCCGATAATCGCAGAGTTATTACTAATACAATGTTGAAGAGGAGACTTAGCAGGAGGTGCCAAAATCCCAAACTAATGAGTGGCAAATGGAGACCCAGCAGGCGGGCTCTGGCATCCAAGGGGGTCTCCGTCACTTTCGTAGCTCGAATTCCGCCTCTCAATTTTTGATCAACATTCATATTATTATGTGGTTCTCATTCCATGCAAACCTTACTTGCATTCTCGACAACTTGACCTTTCAGGCTAGTATAGCTTCTAAATCCGGATGATTAGTTTGGATACATGCACGCTCGTTTCTAAAAAAAATGCACTACTCTTTATAAAATGTAAGCTCCGTTTGTAGGTCCTACCAATTACACTTTCTATGACTGCCGCAATAAACTTGCATGTAATATGAAATCACTCGGCGTTTTTCAATAATGAATCGTCAATAAAAATCGATTATGGTTTCACATCGGGGGTGCCTTTCTCACAATATATATTCTCATTTCGACCAGTGACTTGACAGAAATGTTACAAAATCAAATACTCATTTTCATGTGTATGAGATATGGCGTTAGCTGTTTCTTACTAACCAATCTATTTATGTACTTAGATTTTGTTCAAATCCATTTAAATTATTAACATAACTGAAGAGCAAAGAACACGTACTTAATTCTGCAATTAGATGTCGGATAGTAATATAATTTTATATTTTCTGTTAACCGAAAACGAATTCATCAGGTCTGAACTGATCACTCTTTATGTGCTTCCAAGTGCAGTTCTACAGAGCGGGGAATAGAGTCTATTCAAGCTTTCACTATCTATCTGTTTCTCTGTACTAAATAAATGATGTTAACTAGTGTGATTCTTCTATTGTATGTTGTGAATCAAATAAGTAGGCACAATAAAATTGATATTATCAGCTATGTGGAGCAGAAGTGGAGGTAGTGTCCTGGTTGGTTTAGTTTGCACTTGATTCTAATGTTTGATAGTGACTCCCAACGGAAGTTAACTACAAAATTACCCTTACAAAATGTCATCGAAGCGCGGGTGAATATATTTTATAGCGTTGATACGTATTCCTGGTAGGGAGAGCAAAGTTTGGTTGCGCTCTACTGAAGAATAAATTGGTCAGAAATCATCCTGTTATTTGTTGGGAACCTCATTTACAGAGTCAAGTGAGTGCGGTTAAAAACGAACATGATACATCCCACTCATTTCATTACATTAAAAATCGTCAGTCCTCCCAGTAAAAAATTTAATGATTATTAATCGACTTCCTTTACCGAACCAGCACCTACCATTCCCATTATAAAACCTTGTTTAAATTCATTGCTAAGGGTTTAACTAGTGTTCCAGAACAGAAGTGAACGTTCATGAATTATGTGATACAAAGCTAGTGCAGGGCTGTTTCCTATAATGTATAATATCATTTCGAAAATTGAAAGATTGGATTGGATGTAATTTTATTATAGTCATCAAATTCCATAGCTCTCACAAAATAAACATCAAAAATGAAACGTTGAACTATCCGTGGGTGTCATCGATTCCGACTATAACAAAAAGTTTTAACTGATTTAAAGAGATAAAGGGGCAACGGGACGGGGCAGCTCGCTTGAGAACAAACGCCCTTGAAAATATGGACTGCAAAAGTATGATTTAACATGCTAAATGCTTAGCTAGTTAATTCATTGTTTTTATTAGCCCGTGGACAATCAGCTAAAGGGCTTCTATAATCTCAATACCGAACCGCTCCTCACTCCTCACTCGAACTCCTTATAGTATAGTATATTTACAAAGAAACTTCACTTCAAGAATGCCTTAATCTGTATACCTCTTTATAGTCATTAACCTTTCAACCTTTCTTTCTGCCTGCAGCGTTAGTCAATACATATGACATAGTCAAACTTAATACGATGAGCGTCCCGGTGTAATATTTGCGTTAAGCTTATTGTATTTATAAGGGATTGGAACAAGCACCGGATCTATTTATTAAGGTACATCGAGGTGCGAACGGACAGGGCCTGCCCGGTGGTCCAGCCCGTATTGCGGACGGAAGAAGGTCAGATTTTTTTAATCGGATCCGGCCGGGCTTCGAAATAAACGGCCCTGCCAATAAAAGTCGGTCGGTCCTTGTTTATGAATTGTGGTGTTTTTAAAAAAGACCATGATGTAGTTTTTTTTGCAACCGTCGTGGCGAAAGGGAGGACGAGACTGCTAAATTGGCCATTCCGAAACTTGCATCTTTGAATGTAGTTCATTGCACAGTACTAAGGAGATGAAAATCTCACTAGTATAGTGTCACGAGCCGACAGAACCTAATCTGCCATCTAATACTTACATCTAATTAAAATCTATTACCCATCTATCATTTGATAATTTGAATTGACTTGAATTAAATTCATTTCATTTATTTATTCGTTCATTGACAACATCTCAGTTACAGGTCATTACGTTGAATTGTGAATTTAAAATTCATAATTCACCAGAAATCGAATTAATTTGTAACGGATGATTTGATATCTATTTGTATTGAACAGTATCAGAATCCTTCAGAATTACACTTAATTCGACACTCAGTGATAATTCAATGCCGTCTTAGGTGTTCGTGTTGTGCGAGCTTTGGCGTCGACGACTTAAATATGTACCCAATCCAATCGAATCAAGTCATATATATTACGCAAGGAGACGTTTAAAGGTAGAGCGGCAAGCAATCGAGTAGTAGTTTCTAGATTACTGCTTCTTTGTTTGTTTGTTATTTTTATTTTATTTAAGTTATTAGAGACCACAAGCACGGGACAAAGAAATGGTAGCTGAGCTACCATATTTTATCAACGTCCCCCTCTCTGAAACCGGCCGAGGCGAAAGTACCAGCGGACAAGCAACCGACTCTTTTCCTTTCCCAATTACCTTTTTTATGCCAGGCGAGCAAACCCCTTGACAAAAGTTACAAAACCTGATGTGAATAATGATGAAGCCTGTCTTACTTTATTATAGTATCGGCCACACCATAAATCGAATTAAATATTTTCTAAGTTAACCATTTCATTAATTCGGTTCAAGTAATTTTACAACAAAGTCAGAGTCAGAGTCAGAGAATTCTTTATTAATGTCATAATGTCCCATGGCCCAAACAGTTCAGTATAATAACCAAATTGATTTCCATTAGGTGACTTTATTCCGACAAAAAAAAGTACGCTGTTCTGAACAACAAATTGAATAGTAATATTAACTTATCATTTACAATATAGAAGAGCAAACAGGCGAAAAATTAGTTTTCAAATGCTATTCCTATTCCCTAATGAGCATTTTTTAAAAAGTAATTTGACAAATTTTGTGCTTTTTTTCAACTTCAGTATTCAGGGAGCGCACCTTCAATGGTAGCAGATTCTACTCATACGCATGTGTTACACTCACACTTTTGTGAATGTAAGTGTAAGCCAGCTAAAATGTTTTCCCAGATTAGGAATGAAAACGACGATATCCTAACTCTTGTATGTAGATGTCCTGCGAAGGGTTAGTCACCTCCGGCTTTGACTATTATTACCCGATTTAGCGAAATGTCTAAAATACTCTAATACAAAGAATTCCTAACATTTAGTGCATGCAATAGTGGAAAAGATTTTAAGTATTTAAATATTTATTGAGTATATCATTTTTTCGCCTGACTGCACTTCATTATTGTAAATGATAAGTTAATTAGGCCAAACACAAATTTGTTGTTCAAAACAGCGAGCTTTTTTCGTCGGAATAATGTGACACCTATTGGAAATCAATTTGGTTATTAATGGTATTAGTATATGTAATCAGTATAATCAGTGTAATGTAATCAGTATAATAATATTATACTGAACTGTATGGGCTATGGATCATTATGACATTAATAAAGAATTCTCTGACTCTGACTCTGAGTCTGACGTGCAAAAGTTGAACCCAGTCCAACTTTCCCTTAGGTCAGGAAATTGACACGGAATTGACATGAAACTGAAGTCAAAATACATTTGTTGATTCATGAAAGTAAGTATGTCAAGAAAGTAACAGGAAACGAAGCTGAAATGAAGTTGAACTGAAAATCATGAAATGTCATCAATTCCGCATGAAACGGCCAAGAAATTGACATGAAATTGACATGAACTTGAACACAAAATCCGGCGTTACATTGGCGTTACATTGATTCATCATTGGATGTTGTATTGTAACTGCGAAGGAACATCTTTAAATCTTAATCAGTGCACATAAAGTTAGCGTGCTCAGTTGATGTATTCTATTCCCTTGTCCAAACACATCTCGTGAATCAGTGTTGTGTTTCTTACTAATTGTAATATGGATACCTTGCAAAGTAGCAAACAATTAAACTCTTGTCTGGACTACCGTTGAATATCGCAATCAACTAGACGTGAAGTCTTCTTGGGTATCTATTCGGTCTCTGTAGTGTTCGGACTTCAGAGTCAAAATCGCCTACTTCGGCTGGACTGCACCTTATTATCTTACTAGCCTTCTATACTAACCAAATGACTAACCAACCAATCTCTGAAAATCTAATTTATTATGGGAAGTACAAGAATTCCCCAAACTTGTAGACGAAGAATTATCTATATACGTCGTCAAAAAAATTAAGGAAAATCACTTATATCCTTCAGCTGACCGTGATCCAAAAGAGGTTAAACATTCATCACCCAACGACTTTCAATTTCAATCAATTCAGTTCAAAATCTCCTTCCCGCCCACTCAACCACGTAAAATCTGACTTTACTTGCTATTCTTCTCTGCCAACTTCCTAGTGCAGTGCCTTGTCCAGTTGACTAGTGGAAAACTCAGGAAGTTTGTAACATAACAGGTTTACATGCTCATATATTAGATTATTCTGATAGTAACTTAGCAAGTGCGCGACATCAGCAATTTGAAATAGATACATTAGATACTATTAAAGAATGTTTGTCAATCCGACTATATATTATATTTTAGAATTAAATCCCGACGGATGGGCAGCATGACATTTGAAAATGTAGTCAAGCTGTCAGAAATTACTAGTTCCGGGATTGAGATAGAAATAACGTTTTACAGAAACGTTGATTACTTCTCTTGAATTCTGCTCTTCCACGATGGCACTCATGAAAATTAATCTATCGTAATATAATTAATATATTCGGTGTATTGATGATGATGAACTTGGGCTCAGGAGACCAGGACTTAATAACCCCAAGTACTTAATTGACATAGCCAAAGGCCGAATCAAATTATATTCGGTGTATTAAGAAATATAATTTGTGGTAAAAAGAGTAATTTAATTTTATGCAACGTTTTATCTTTTATGTGTTTTAAGTGAAAACCTCTATTATTTAACTTCTTACTGACACGGATATGGAAGCGGAAATCAGTCAGGAGTTATGAAGGAATAGGTCGAGTTTGGCAGGAACTGGTGAGTCAAATAAAAATGGTAACCGCCGTCCTCAAGGTGTTTCCTCAGTTTGGGAATGAGAACGGCATGTGTGATACTAATTAATATGTGGAAAATGAAGTTCCACGAGCACTTATTTGCATAATTCCCTTAATTCCGAACCGGACCAGTGAGCAAGAGGAAAGAGAGAGTGGCATATGTTTGCTCAGCTCCGGGCAGGCTTTCCAGTTTATACAAATCGCTAATGGAATGAGAATTCAACTCAAATATATATTTGGTCGAGCTTAACGAGAAAAGGGTTGAAGACGGACTCATAACAAATGTAAAACCTCATACCTGAATTGAAATCGTTTATGAAATGAAGGCTGAAAAAGTTATATGGGCTTCCGGTAGCTTTTGCTTGTTTTCCCTCACTGTGTGAGTTCTTATCTCTTTCGATCATCCTTTCTGATATACATATTTACTGCAGCAATGCAATGCTAAACACTTTTTCTCCAAGAGCAGCGTACGATCAGTTACCAAGTTACGATGACGTGGTGCCTTCACAATAAAAGTACTATTCATCTCTTTAAAACAAAACTTCTCTTGTGGACTTTTTATAATTCGTTAAAGTTTGATTTTTCAGAATGCGATCGATGAATATCCCATTGTCAAATCTGATCTTGGTAACTTCCTTTAGAAATTGCATAGCCCTAAATATTCCATTTAAGGCTTATTTATTTTTGTGTATTTTCATATTTTTAATTTCCCTACGCACTTCATTCGAGATAATTCACTAACATCGTGCTTTTTGTCGGAACATTAACACGCAATCGAAATCAATTTGGTTACTATACTGAACTGCTGGATGGAAACATTATGGCATTAATAAAAAATGACTATTATAGATGCTAGTTTGATTTGATTTGGTTTATTCAATTTATGTAACATTTTCTCAATGGAAACCTGTCAGAAACGGCAGAGATCAAATTGTCAGCGTAAGGGGCCGTACTAGTTCACAACAGTTTATTCTGAAAAGACTGGCCAAAAAGTTTTTATCTATTTATCTATCGACCATTATATATATTTGTTTATACAGGAATATCAATTACAATGGACATTCGCTTGTTGGATAACTCGATACTTAAATCTACGCCCTGTACGCATGTGAAACTTGGGGTCTAAATCACGATAAAATTGAGAAAGGACACCGCGCAGAGCTAATGGGTCGAAGAAGGTCAGTCAGATTTGGATGCATTTTTGATATGTTATAGCCCAGGAACAACTTTTATGAAGGTTGGATCCCCAAAAACCGCACCGTTTGGCCGCTAGGAACATACAGCGTGCAAGTGTTACACTCCGCGAGTAGCCGTATACACTTTATTTGTATGTACTTCTACGTCAGTGGCCGGTTTTTAGGATCTACGCGATTTGTTATTATGTTATATATCATGGTCACATGAATAAACTATTTAATTGAATTGAAGCGAATAAATTATTTATTCATGGGTGCCTATCTATCTATGTAGTATGGGAATTCTACTACACTAGATTTTATGTTATTGGTTTTCCCAAGAAGACTTCATGCACGTGTAGTTGATTGCTGTATAAGGAGGAGTCGTGACCCATCCTGCGAGAGTATTTTGCATATTTTTCAATTTTCAAAAATAGTTAAGGTTGTCCAAGGAATAGACAGATTTTGAATTTAAATTACATGGGAGGCATAACAAAATCAAATGGGAATTTAACATTGGGGGAAAAATTCCAGTCTTATGAGAATTCGTAATGTTCTCCCCCCATAGTGAAATTATTTGTTTATTTTCGGAATAAACAAGTCACGGCTCCTCCTGTTACCACAATCAACCATACGAGTTTATTGCCTTGGGGAATGAAATATTTTATACTTATTGGCTGTCTATTCAGTCTATTGTCAATGTAAATATTATTTTTAACCAAGGCGGCTAAACAAATCTGTCAAATTGTGTAGTCAGGAGATCCCGTACTGAGCAAAAACAAAGATAACAACTTTTCGATTCTCTGGAAGGAAAACCTGGTTTTCCTCCCAATGATATTTACATATAGACAATTGGGAATTAAACGTTGTCGAGTGGATACCCGCCATGTTTCCGACAGTCATCGATCTGTAGGTAATGTTGAAGTCATATAGACATTGTATTTTTTGAAGTTTTTTTTTGCACCTTTTTTTGTTTATTCCTCACTACGGGACCTTCTGATTGGATCAATTTGATTTATTTGTTTGCCCACTTGTTTTGAACCATAATTAATTGTTCAAAACCGTTAGCTGTATAAGCTGGAATGGTTTTGCCCCGAATAGAAATAAATTTAGTTTATATGTCGGGCTGTTTAAGTGCTTAACATTTGAACTTCAAATTAAAATCCGCTCTCTTGTATTCGGATAATTCTATAATTCCGTATTTTAATTTATTTGCATTAAGGTAAGGGCTTTAGTTTGCAAACATTCAAATGCCATAGGAATGGAAGAAATCAGAAATCATAGGGTGTTTCAGCCAATTCTGAGCCATGATCCTTGTTGGAACATACGTACAAAAAATTCCGACCTTAAATATTTGAACCTCCTTTTCAAACTTTGTTGACATTCGTTGTCCAGTCAATACATTGATGGGCATTACCGTTCAAAATTTTTAAATTTCCCGTTATGAACTAAAACGCTGGAGATAAGTTGCTTGTTAATTCATGGACATCGTCTTTATAGTAATGTACTTTATGAAGGGAAACAGTTCACAGTTTTGCTAAAATTCATCCGCGGACCGCATTAAAATAAGGCTAGTTCACAAGCCTTGTATCTCGCAAGGGTTAAACAGTGTTTTTTTTAAATCATGTCATCCTCAAAAGTAGACATTTCTTGTATTTTATAAATTGTTTCCCTTCAGAATCGCATGCTTCAGCTAGCTAAGTCTATCTGTCTCGTCAGTTAGCCGTAGTTTTATCAGCATCATAGCGGAAAAATCACTTGTTTCGCCTTAATCGTCGGTTAAGGAAACGTTTTGTAATTCTTAATAGTTTGGAGTTGTATGTTTCGATTTACGGAACGGCAAGTCACCACACCACTCGTCGGTTCTACGAATTGAGTTTCGCGCTGATTTGAAAGTTAGGCTTAGCAACATAAACTATTTATAAATTACATAATAATATGATATTTCGAATATCATATTTATCCTGTATTATTTTATTTATAAGTTGGTGGGTCAAAAATGAAGGATTGTAGCCTCCATTGTCCCTCTTTTGTTGTTGTTCAAGAACCGTTCTACTTGAGAGGTCATCTGATGAATTAGAATCAGAAGAGTGGAATGCAGTTGGTGGAGGCGGATCCGCACGCGCACGGTCAGCAAACAATCAATTCTTGAGTAATTAAGGTATAATTTATGTATTCGCACCCAATTATTAAGTTGAAAAAATTAACAATTTTGTGGCAAGACAGATAAATGGTAAGTATACAGGGTGTTTCCAAAAAGAGAACAATTGTTTGCTGCAATTTTGGCGTAGTTACGAAAATTTACATTACAGGCAATGAGATTAAACAGCCCAAACAATTTTTCTCTTTTTCGGAAACACCCTGTATATAACGAAACATCAAATCAAAATTATAAGCCAATGAATTAAAGGATTCTTACGGGTAGTGTACTAATTACAAAACGATAGATAATATAGATGGCGGGGGAACGGAGGAGATATAATCACATCTAATTTGTATAAGTTCAGTAATTAATTGCTCGTTACTACGTTAAGGTGAGATAATCATGATTAAATCATGACATGCAACTGTTGGGTTTACCTCGTCCCAAATGACAAGTGCTCATGACTTTTACTCTATTGTTATCATATTTAATGCATGTGTATCCGCTTGTGGTCCCAGTTTCCCCATATATCTTTGTTGTAAACGTTGTAAATGTGTGAGGTGTGAGAACAACAAAATAGTTCCTCGCACAATTATTCTAAATTGAAAATTGAAAAGATCACACTCGTAAAATAAAATAACCTAATGTTTTAATTAGCAGTGGCCTTGACTAGAACTATCTGTCTAATTATGAATGATGCTTCGTTGGGGACATTGGATTTTTTTTGGTGTATTATGCATTATTATTACATGTATACACGATTTGGGATTTGATTTGGGTTGATAATTAAGTCATCATCTCCAGATATAAAATGTATTCTTCCTGACGACCTACGCGAAGACCTAGTTTATTGTATGGACTCATTTGTACTTTTCTTAACTCTATAACGTCATATCCAACGTCTTCGAACATAATTATAATCCGAGAGTAAAACAAATCGTCGTTGTTTTAAGCCGCATTTTAATAAGTTCGGGATTTCGTTAAGCTAGGTATGTTACTTTACTGAACGATAAAGATTATCTCACGCTTAATATAAAAATAAACTTACTCTGAACTTATTTAAAAAATATGAATTGATCTATCTCGAATATTTTACGCATGTTTTATTTGGAACAATGTAGATATGGAATATTGTTCTTTAATTGAACCCATATCACGCTGTAAGTTATCTAGAGCTCAAACGCAGCCAATACACGCGTTAATTTTAATAGTTGAATGAATAAACAAGGTCAGACGGTCAGAGGACTGGGAGAGATAGAATCTTGAGAACTGATTATAAAATTAAATAGGAGAAGGACCCTTGTTCTCCAAAACCTTACGACATTTCCGAGATGATGTCTGGACATCTTTTCTGTGGCCTTTATAGCGAACATAGGGTCTTATAATTATCTGTTGTGTTCTCCCCTTTGACTGGGAATTGTCCCATGGCAGGTTTCAAAATACATTTTTTTTCAGCAGTGGATAGAAGGGTCAACAAATTTCGAATGCAGTGATTGATTATGGCGACCGTAGAATTGAACCTCGACTCACATAAACTGGAGGGACAAACCGTATTACATTTCTTTTCAAACTTGCTTTCTTCAACTTGTCTCATCTCTCCTGTATCTAATTCGTAAAATCTCATCCACTAATCTCCATCTACCACCATCTCATTCGTGCCTATGTATTGACGACTCCACTCAATCATTTACTTCTCGACCTGTACTTTTTCGAACTCTCTTGTATTTGTCATCAAAGTTCTTGTTTAAACTATAGAATATTATCCTATCAAACAATCCATATTATTCGTATAAAGGAATATTGGCATACAATTGTTTGAAATGAAAACTAAAGTTTGACTAGAGTTCAATCTCCATACGATTACTACGAATCCGAACTTGTATCACATCCAGCATTCCAGCCCCTTCTCCCGTAGGACAGGTTTTCTCTTCAAAATTCATATTTATTAGGGTGGACATTTTTTGTAATGTCGTTTTGCTTTGGGGTGGTCGGTGCGTGTAAACCACTTTGGATTTCCATACTTGAGGTTGCTGGCCAGATAGCTGCGGTGTTACTATGTATCGCATAGGGATTTGTGAAGCGGACCTTTTGTTTTTATTTTAATATTACCCAAATAAAAATTCCTCGTGGCTAACTAATGCTCTTGCCTCCTTGTTCCTTCAGTTTTCCATGGGAAGGATTCGGGTCTGAAATGAAGGAAGAAATGAAGAGGTCCTTAATATGTAAGTTGTACAACCCATACCTGTGCTGTCTGATGTTTAGTTGGTTTACACAGGACCTGGCAACTTGGTCTCGACAATCACTCTCCCCTCCCTACCTTCATGTGAATAACAAGGAGGAATAACATGTTGGCTTTAACGCAACATCACCTCGTTAATGAAACGAGATGTTGGACGAATTTCACCTGAATCTGACGAGTTAGTAGATATAGGATCGTAAAAATAATTGTGCGGCCGACCAGGAATTTTTATGGCGATTGTGGTTCACTTCTTGTTAATTGGTGCACCTTTTAGATCCTCCGTAACATTATTCTTTCTCGGTTTACATTGCAAGACGAGTCATAGTGTGTTGCCTTCCGCTTTGTTTTATTCAGATTGATACGACCCTTTTTCGATACGTTGTTGATGCGTACTTAAATAAGTTGCACTTATTTGTGGTTTAGACTCTGATTTGCGTCCTTCCCATTTTACCATTACTTATGTAGAGTAGAGAGGGTTGGTTTGTGCGGTCGCACATGCCTTCACTTCAAGCACGGTGTTATGAGGTTAGAATGTGTAGTTGAATGTGTAATACGTATATTATGCTATTTTCTAGACACACCCCAATACTAAAGTAACCACAACCGTGTTCACCAAATTATAATTTTTCCGAAAGTACCATCTCCCTTTCCCAGTAATTACGAACAATAATGCAAATAACATAATGTAGATCTAAAAAGGTAATGAGAGAATTATATACAATTGAGAGTTAAGTATTTAAGTGTAGTACATGGTTCATGTATTCGAACTCGATCCGTGATCGAGATTCACCCGAAAACCTTCTCTATCAATGCGCAACCCTGTGCGTCTGCAAGTCCCTCTATTATTATTATTTACTTCTTGCTGTTGGACTTGAAACAAATGCTGCAGGAAACCACACACATTGCGCTGATTGTATACCCATTAAGTCTTTAAAACCAATGCAATGCTCATTCTGAAACAAGTACAACGAGTAGTGTAATTTCTGAGAGCGCTGGTATGGCGGAAGTTTTCAGCAAGATTTTTATTCATATATACGAAGAAGAATGGGATGGTTTTTTCGCGTGTTCCTTGTGTGGCATTCACTTTATGCTAAAAACTGATTTATGACCTAACAATCTCTATTAAATTTTTGGTCATCTTTCGGCTGGCATTGCTCTACCAGAGTCGGAACGCACTCTCACTCTTTGTGACTGTAACTGTGGCTACGTTATATATTACGTACAGATCATCGTCAAAGTTTATTTGAACTTACCAACTAGTGTGGCACACGCAATGTTCTAATTACGTCAATTTCAATGTATCTTGCAGACGTTGAATGGAGTTCACTACGAGTGTGTAGCTCTTAAGTTGTTTAGTCAAAGCATTTTTTTCGATTGTCATAATACCTTCAGTCAGTAGTAATTAAGGGCGTATTTTCATCGCATTAATGTATTTGTACCCGTTAAGGAAAAATAAAGAAATCAATTCCACTCTTTAATTTTCAAAAAGAAGCAAGCGCGTGCCACGCCTGAAGGTCAAGTGAAGATGATGAATGCCAACAACTGAGAAACAATGACGGCAAAAATAGGTTGTGTTGAACATTGTTTTGCGGATAGGTAGGAACAGATTGATAAGTCGGGTTTATCATGACTCGACTGTTGCGGGTTGAACGGTGAAATCATGCCAGTCACCGTTCTATTCCATTACAACTAAGCTGACGAACATTCCCCATATTAGAGTCGAAAAGTAATAAGAATCAAGTCCAGGAAAGATTAGCGGGATGTCCCGCCTGTAGTCCAGTCCGATGATATTAAGCAATGTAACTGCATTACAAAGGACGAGAGGTGCAGAGCAGATCAAACTCCCTTGTCAATCAGTTTGGTTGTATTAGCTGTGGTCGAAATAGATGGAATGAAAAAAGGATTGGCTTTTTGTTTCAACCACTTTCCTTGGTTAATTACAATGTGGCATGAAGCTGGGCATGCATGTCTGGGGGGAGAGCTCGTGCCTTTGGTTTCTTATACACAAAAGGATGAGACAGTTGGAACAAGAACAAAAGCGATGATTTTTATTTCTGGCGTAGAGAAATAAATGACGAGGTATGTGGAATTAAAGATCAATCATTGCATTCCATTCAACTGCGCGGATAAAGATTTGCTATATTTTTTAACACTCCTGGAAGCGTTGTGATGAACGATTTGTTGAGTCAGTAGACGAGACGAATGTCCAATTTTTGCATCCGATGCTCTCAACTTTCCGCCGAAAAAAGATAAACGTAGTATTTCATTCGAATAATAGTCCGTGCAATATTCAAATACTGGCTAGGAATTACATATATATAATTCGAACTTCCAGGTACATTCCTACGTTCCGAACTGAGTGCAGTGTCTATACTGTGATAAGTTTGTATCTATGTGCAATGAAATTGTAAAATCACTTCAAAGTGAGTTGAGAATTGAACGAAGAACTAAAAGTGAACGCCCAAATTCAAGAGGGAAGATGGTTGTGATAGAATTGTGTTTGATATGGTCACAGCCACAATACAATTTGAAAGACAACGCAATCAAATAACCTTACTAAAGATTGGTAGAAGTGCAGGCAGCGCAGCGCTGGTGCTCATTCTAAAGGACTACTGTTTCACTCAGCACTTCTACTAAATACTTTTAGAAATGACTCCATTGAATCGTTGAAGCTGTCTTTTCTTATGTACGGAGAGATTCCGTTGTGAAAAGGGAACTTCTCCGCCCCATTTTCAATTCCATAAAATCCTGCCAGTCTGCCACTCTCTTATTCTGGCTCTTCGAATTTATGAACAATGGGATAACCTACTATTAATGGCAAACAAGACATCAATCAAACTCACACTGGACTACAAACTCTTGCTGCCAACTGCATTCCAATCCGAGCGCATTTAAAAACTAACTTCTCTTCTTAACATAAAGTTTGATGTCATTCTTTATGTAAACGTTCTATAGAACACTTTGTCTAGAAACTATTCATACAATGACAGATGAAATAAAACGATTTAACCGCTTTCTTGTTCAAAATAACGAGGCTATATAAAAAGAGCGAGACGAACAATCTTGGAGAGTCGCACGTTTACTCACATGAAACGGCAATAAACATCAAGTATGGGAGGAATCAAATTTCGGCCAGGATTTGGCCATCGGAGTAGTGACCAGCGCACTCAATGTGACATGTCCGCTCATCCATTTGATTTCAAATTTCGGGTAATAATCACAGCTCAAGTCGATGGAATACATACATAGTGAGGATGCAAGAGAAGGGTGTAAGTGAGGAAGAACAAGGGATTTCGTATGATGTTTTCAGTTCGGTCTTCTTTGGAGTTAGTTTGACCCTAAGATATTCTATACTTTCAATTGCGAGGGATTCCCTGGGTGTCGAGCGATCAATCACCCTGAAAGCTATGCCAGGCGGCAGACAACGCAAACGAATGAGTATCCCTTCGTTTAAACCCACAGTGTACATTTCAGTTCCAAGTTCCAAGCGAGCGGATCGTTGTATGGAATTGAGAGTCAGTCTAACTTCATGCTCCCCCTTTTTGGATAGTGTTTGTCCAAGATAAGAAACATTTGACACGGTCAAATGAATTCGCAGTAAATCCTTAGTCCATGCAGTTAAATTGTAGCAATTTCTGTTCAGCTCAATGTTCACCAAATTCAATGCGGCACGAGGCTTCCCTTGCCTTAACTTACTTCTTTCGCAAAAGTTGCTATTAACCTTAATATGCAATGCTCCTTCCCACTACTGTTTTCCCCTTTACTTACTTTTGGTTGTAGTCAAACCAGGAATGACTTTCGATTTTTTCTCATATCCTGTACAACTAGTAAGTAAATGTACGAGAAGGATAACTCGTCGAGAAAGCAACCGAGTGTGGCTCTAGGTTTCTGATATTCTGCTCGGATGCGCCGAAGAAGGAAATGGGATACTTGGTAGTCAGAGAATTGCCAAGAGAAGCTTGAGCGGAAATCACACGGTGTGAAAAAACGAGAATATTCCCAACTAATAAAGGAATTGACTACACTGTGTATCATTCGCGGCATTCTCGCGGGGATAATAAAAACAATTTTTTACCTCATTTTCAAAATCAATGAATTTTCTTATTATTGAAAGGAGCACAGAAATTATATTTTTCACATTTAAAATTCTCCTCCATTTCCTTATTTATAAATCTTTTCGACGTTTCGATTATTCTCAGGAAAATTTGAAGCATTCTCAGTTTGCTATACATGTCATGATTTGTGAACATTTTGATGTCTTTTGGGAACTGTGACACGAGACAACTAGTATTTTTCATTATATTATTCACAATGACTTCTTATAATTATTGTTACCCATGTACTATTCTATCTTACTGACTCGCCATAACTTTGCCCTAGGATTCGTCTCTCACCTGTTTTACCGAAATAAATTATTTTTTAATTCACTTAAAATTCAACTTGTGTATAGATAACAAACTTGAATCACTTGTGTTTGAACTGGTTATAAAAGACAACGTTGGGAGTTGGGTGCATACTCTAATTACCTACAGGAAGGTGCACAATAACATGCTCCCGGATTCTAAATGTAATGAAAACATATGTTGCACATTTTTAGAATATTTTTCCTCAGACATTCACTCATTTCACACGTACAGGTAACCAAATAAATTCACCATTCACTCCCTAATACATCTAAAAATGTTTGTAAAACTCTGGAAAGACGGTGGGGAGGGGTGGGGTTTTGCTTGGAATAAGCACTTATTAGTATGACTTTCGATGCAATTCTCACGTCTTATTCATTTGGCTTAGATTCAATTTACAACTCCATGTCGCCTCTCGCTAGACTAAAGTTCCCACCAATCGTAGAACAGAGGGGCTTGGCTTGCCTTATATTTATTTTTCATGAGTAATAGGAATAAATAAATTAAAAGTCCCTCCCTTGGTAACTGTCTGTTCAACTGTGTCAAAAAGGTGAAAAATGGTATTTTGTTGCTGGACCATCCCGACTATCTCCTGTAAACGTGCTGAGTTCGTCTGTAGATGAATCACGCTGCGTCCGGTTAGGAAAAACAGTCGACGGTTCCTTGCTAAACGAGATCATTTTGGTTTAATAATATTTGCTTTCGCGAACCCTCTTCCTATGTGAGATAAAACGAGGTTTGAGTCCACTTCAAGTATATTCCGTCCTCCAACCGCCCTATTAGTAAAAATAATTCGGTTGAAGTCATATTTGTTTGGATCTTATTAGGTGTGCAAGAACAATTTAACTTTTAAAATCCAAAGTGATATTCTGGTCACTTATGTAGTAAAAGCATCGAGTATAAGCTCAAGCGATCAGAGGCTGACCATATTCAAAATATAGGCAACTTTCAATAGAGTTAATTAATCCGAAGGGTCAAATCGATTGAAAACGTTACAGAACTGGGAGCAATTGACTGTTAAATTCACCATGTTGACTAAAACAGCTAACTTAACTGACAAAATCAGACACACTATTATGTGGAGTCATTGCTTTCTAAATTGACTTACACTCATGTTATGACCAGGCAACCCGAGCGGACCGGAGGATCCTAGTCCCAGAGAACCGGGCCCGGAGAGTCCAAGACTTCCCATACCCATGCCGACCCCTGACATTCCCATAGGTGGCCCCGCGGGAACAAATCCGCCTCCCATTGCGCCACTGTGGTGATGATGCATTCCGCCGTTGTGGTACCTGGAGATTTTCATTCACACAGATTAATTAATTAATACTCATGTAAACGTGGAAGAGCAGAGATGTGATGTTTTTCTGAGCCGAGAATTTCATGCTTACATATATGGTGACATGGAAGAAGCAGCAGGATTAAACGTTGAAAAGGCAGTTTTATCGAGAGGCTTCATGACATCAATAGAGAGACAACCTTTCTTCTTCTTTGACTTAGAAGATAGCTTCCTGTTCCGTGTTTGGATTCCTTCTTTTTTCATGGTTAAGGGTCGATTTACCTACAACAAAGACAATTCAAAGTCTAAGTCTAGTGTCAGCCAATGGATCCCTCAAATGAAATGTAGCTAAAAGCCTATCATTATATTAATCGTTAAGGCAGGTGCATTTTTTTACATCCTTCTTCCTTTCGACTGCATGCATGTATTTTTACTAAAGCAACATCTGGACTCCTACCTTCCCCATCCACTCCTCTCTTCATCAAAACCCTTTCAACGCACACAAATTCTCACTCAACCCTAAAAACATTTTAAAAAAGCCAATTGAAGGACTGATTTTACTACATTTTAATACAATTTCACTCCATACATAACATAATTATTTATATTACAGGAACTCACTTTCCGTCCTTGCTTCAATAAATGAAGCCTTTAGGACGAAACTGTTAGCGGAGACGGGTGAGCCACATTATTAAAAAAAAAGTCTTGCCTCAAAGTTTCCATCGAATGAAGCTCATCTCTGTTAGTTATGGACTTGTTCATATATCATAGGGTTAAAAAATTACGAGTGAACTCGCTGAGCAAATGTCTGTCTACCTATACTTTCAAATATATCTCTTTGCAATCATCAGCAGAAGCATCGAACTTCAAGACTATCAAGAAGACCACGCGAACGGAAGTTTTTTTCTTATCTTTTTCGTGTTCTCCGATAGAATAAGCCTTGAAGAGGTTTAGCCAGTTAAGGACTGGACAGAAGTGTAAGTTGTTACATTCTCATTGTTGTAGAATCGAGGGGTAAGCATGGTTTGGATTGTTGCCCAACACTTGGATTTGTACCGTATACATGACATGGCACGGACGGGAGGAAGAGAAATGGATGGAAGGAATTCCAAAGTGATCCGTGTCCTCCAGTTGAATGAAGAGGGTGTTAATACCAATTTGTTGTGGGTAATTAAAAATGCAAATTGCCTAGCAGGGGGCAAACTATTTAGGTGTCAGTCTGACCAACCTAAACGAAATGTGATTTTTTCAACGTATAGAAATGTGAGGCTGTGGTGACTGGTGAGGGGACAACTCCTCAATTCCTTCCCTGATTCATTGACTTCATTCACTCATTGTCTAGGCGGTTGTCCGTCTAATGTACCTTCCCTAGCACGTGTTCCTTCGTCAAGCAGACCCATTCATCTATCCACTCCGTAAGTGCTAATGAGCAACCCATCAATCTCTACATTAAAGTACATCACGCTTCTCTCCAACTTGACTCAATGCGTTCCAGATTGAAGCTAATCGCGACCGAGCCTACCTATTCTATGTAGGTGAGAGTTTATGGCCAAACTGAGAAGGAGATGTAAGGAAGTGAAGTAAAATAAAAGCGCCTCCTTCATTCTAAAGCTTCTGATCAGTGAAATAGTGCGCTAGAAAGTCATTAATCAGTGTCACATTAGTACTAGAATACATCTTGAACTTCTCGGGGGGTCTTCACTACCACCTGGGGTGATCTGAAATCAGAACACTGTCAATTCCGGATCATAATAACTATCCTACTGTTTAGGAATGGGGACCCTTCTTTACACATCTAATTATGTGTCTGCTCATCTCCCTCTCCAATGCACCAAAAAACTAATGTTTCCTTTTTTCCCTGCTTCTTTCTTTGCACATTTACTCTTAGTACCTTTTACTCATAATGTCTCACCTATTCATAAGACTTACAATTCTTAGTAAGTGCCCATACCCGCCCATAATACTTCTCTACTCATGGGTCTTTTCAACTTTCTGTCATCCCACGCTTCCATCAGTCAACAAGGCGGACCTTCGACACCTTACCCTTCGCTCTTCTCATTATTTTTCTCATCAACCACTGAAAATAATAATTGTTTTGACCCGGGCGACCGAGCATGGAAGCTGTTTACAAATTTTTCCGACCACTCCCGTCCATTCATACTAGTATTTGTGACGAACCTCAAGAATCTATTTCTTGCTTAGCTCAAAATTCAGTCCGTGTTGGGGCATAATGGGACAAATGCATTTTCATTTCCTTGTACATTGAGTGCAGTTGACTTGTAACACAGCCCTTGATTGTCCTCGACCCTTGATCGAATTAAATTCGATTCAACTCGAATTTCGATTTCCGTGAGTTCTCCCCTGGAATGTAATGCAATTGCTTTTCTTCCTTATCTTGTAATTTAGCTGGATATTCTACCAAATAGGAAAATTGTGGTTGAATAGACAGAGAGGAGATAGGATGAAAAGTGGGGATGAGCGTAGGGTTGTAAGGCTTTTTTGCGAGGAGAGAATAATAGCAAAGGAGTCTCTCCTAGTCCACATTTATTCTCTATTACAGTGCGGATGCGGAATGAAGAGCCACGGGAGATGAATGATTTGCGTAATCTTCACATCGTATTCCCTTATCCACACCAAGGGACTAAATTAGTTTTGAGAAGCCTCGTTGAATGGAGTTTAGTCATATGACAATGATACTGTGCCGTCAATTCAACCAACGTTCCTTTTGAGGACAGTGAGACTGGAAGGGATTGAATTTTGGAGGAAGAACGTCGGGCAGTCGGCCTGCACGCTCCAGATAAATAGATCCATCAAAAGGACTTGGTGATGCTTCCCATTCAAAGGCTCAATACGGAGGAAAGACCATGAAGATCTACCATAAAATTGCAATTTCCATGCTTGGTTATGGCTCTTTCTCCTCTCTCCTCTCTCTTTTAATGCTCCCGAGTCAGATGAGACAAACGCCGAACAGACGGATAGAAAAACGACGGAGTGGCGCACGACAATGGAACAAGATTACTTTAACTTTTCTCCCTCCGCAACCCTCCTAAACGAATGCGGCGGGTTACATAATTGTGGCCTTAAACGCTGAGCCCTAAGCTATAATACCCATTACTCTCCTCACACTCAAAAACTTAGAAAAGGGCAAAGAATCAAAGAAGTAAAAACATTTAATTTTCATGTGTGCCTCAGTCAACCCATCCCATCCCAGTTCATCCGTAATTTCAAATCCTATAGAAATAGAATTGTGTTTCTCACACGTTTCAAGCTGTGCTAAGCCTTTTCTACTTGACTTTGAATCTTTCACCTCACAGGACTTACTGACTCCTGTGTGTTTGAGGTTTGGGTGCAAGGTAGTGTAAAATTCAAACTCACTGCACCCACAACAGGAAAGGTAGGACAAGACAGGAGATAGGAGTACAAGCATGCAGAAGGCCACAAGGAAACATGTTACAACCACCTTGCACAACATTAAAAAGGCATTCTTTCAGTTTCGAGAGATAGAGATAACAGAACACGCAACAAGTCATCAGCCTCTTCAAATGGTGACCCTCTAAAGAAATCGGGTCACTGCCTCTGAATTTTATTAATAGACAAAAATGAATAAGGAACATTTCGGGTACATAGAAATAATGAAACGTCTCATCGTCTAGCGAACGCTCATTTTTTAATTCAGGCTCACAACCTTTCCATATTCTTTTATTACATTAAGTTACATTTGCAATTTAAAAATGAGCAAAAGGGGTTGAGTGTTGGGAATGTAAGTGTATAAATCCATTTTTTTTTACATGGATTCACATTGTAAGCAAGGTAATAGACTCGCTCAAAGAGCGTAATGAGGAGAAGATGCATAATGGAACTGTGATGGCGAGTGAATTTAATTAAATCTTCCTCACCAGCGTTGAGACAACTTATAATTGTCTTTTTGGAAACATAGTGACTTCATTTGGTTTGGAGGCCATCCGTGAAAGGTTCTTGGAGCGCAACCTCTAATGAGGTCTTTGCTTTTTGGCTGGAAGGAAAGCCAAGCGCAGTAGACAGTCAAGTAAGAGAGCAGAAAAGAAATGATGATGAGAGGAAGGAAGGAATGGATCACTGAAGGAAAAATAAGAACCTTTATACAGTTGAAAGGCTCTGTAAAGTCTAGAGAATAGATAATCAGTTCTCTGTTGAGACACTTGGAGAGAGAAACAATGGAATGACATGGGGAAGGGATTGGCTGAAAAATGTTTGTTGGTTTTACTTGAATAGTTAGTCTGTGATGCTAATAAGAATAATGGATGAGCCTTAGAGGTCCCTTGGGACATGACATGGAATCGGCGACATGCGACCCTAAACACTGTCGCCTCTTCAACAATTCCAACTAGGGGTTATAGCTTGATTTGGTTTTTCTTTTCCTCTCCAGTCGCCCGTTTTCATCCCGTAGACACTAGACTCACAACTGCATCAATAATTCATAGAAAAACATGAACCTTCGTTTGGACCAACCCAAAGTTCCTACCAGTTACTTACCTACCTACTGAACTCAGTTGACGCTCCGACTGCGACAGAATACTTTACTCATCTCGTTTTCACTTTGTGCAGCCAGAAATATTTTTTAGATTCACAAAGCAACTATCCTCTCTCCTGTCTCTCTTCTTTTGACCTCACATTCCACACATTACTCCTCAACAAACAATTTCCCATCCGAAAGGATTGTCAAAATTCTGGGACACAAGACCAATGAGGGCGACATCATTGTCTTTCCTTACTAGGTCTGTGTCTGTACAAGTAGAAGATTCATGAAAAACAGTCTGAAGTGTCAGTCCCATCATCAGCATTCCTTCCGGTCAAAACACACGTTACTTGTGTACATTTCAGGGGACAAGTCCCTCCTCTACGCATTTTGTTGCGGTCATTAGGTCTCTGATGGACCAATTCTTCCGGACTTCTTTTACACTATCAAATCCATATTTACTCAAGCTGAACACGACGAGTCTAGTTGCATTTCGAACAATCCAGAAAGGAGTCGTTGTACGAGTACTCGATCAATTCGTAGTTGCAGATTCAAGCTTCCAGTTCAAGTAGTAGTCTCAGAGGAAGTAGAAAAGGACCTTAGAGAATTGGTCTATCAAAGTTAAGTATACCAATGTTTGTTGTGAGAGAAATACGGGACTTGATGTTTAAATTCAGCCCGTCGTCGTCCAAAATAGAGAAGGAGGGGGAGCTCCTCGTTTCTAGTAAAGATGAAAATGACGGAAATTCGTAACAAATAGTCTTGTCGGCATCTTTCCCTCTCAACTGTATCACCTTCTTAAAACATCGAAATTCGATAGCCATGTTTCCTAAAACACACAACCTCATCTGCTCGTAGGGTGCATATAGTGAACATACAGATCAGATGAGCGAATAGTGATGTCGTGCCGTCACTCATTCACTCAATCCATACACTTCACTTCAATGTATGTAAATACCTAACCTATTGGTTTCCGACCGACAAATCCTAAACACACATAAGCACACTCCTCCAATTTTTGTTTCGATCAGTAAAGAGAAGATCTGCAGATTCTGAAAAAAAAACACTCACTAGTAAATAACTAAATTTCTTAGAATAACATAAAAGTGTAAAAAGATTTAGCTTAGCTATGCTACTTGGTACAACACACGAGAACAAAATGAAATTAACTGTGTTGTAGTATATTGCCATAACCATAGTAGAAAAATGGTCGTGGATGAAAACCACAGGAGGTGCGGTGCTATAGGTCGTAGGTCATTTTTGTTATTGAATAGGACAGCATGAGAGTGTCCCGAAACGGAATAAAAAATGTCATGGGTAGAGACGAGAATATAATAATGTAGCATAATATAAGACGAACACACGCCGGTGTGCTACGCTGCAAAGGCAAGTCAAAGAATCAAGTTTGAAACTGAAAATTTTGTAAATGGAAAGTAAACGTTCTTCTTAGACCCACGGAGACTTAATTTCGGATATAATGCATTATTGCAGGTCGGTCGGAGGTCTTCATTTTTTCTTTCTCAATAGATGTGAGGTGACTATAACTTTAATAGTCTCTAATAATAACTATACGAAATGCAAGCATAATGTCATACATGATAAACGTTTGTTCCTTCCTCGTTTATAAAGCAGTGACAAGTTTTTGGTAATCCCTGGTGGGACGTAATAGAATTTTGTGTACACAGTAGAAAACGAGAGAATACATGCCCCACCTGAAAACGTTACTCCTACTACCCTGTTAAGATCACATTTTGTATAACATAAAATTGATACAATTTTGCACTTTGCGTAACATACGGAATAAAACTTTGAGAATAGTTAATTGAAAATAAAAGTCAATTGTCTCATATCTGCCTGTCTATTCCAATTAGAAAAGTAAAGAATTTAGATCACAGTCGTTCACAGATTAAAATACATTACGAAAAAACACGTTTTCTTGTGTAGAGTGAAACATCCGTTTCATCTCAATCTTCACGTTGTAAAAAAGAGTCGAGTCAAAGGTTGAGATATTTGCATAGGAAATTCTTATTCTTGATTGTTTGACACAAATAGTTTTACCCGACTCGACAACCAACCGTACCACTAAAAATATGTCATTCCTCTCGTGCCATTAGATCTATTGCCGTGCTTGGGTTACGCCACTTAGAAAGTTAACATGAGAGCATAACAAAAACACTCAATTTCCATGAATGCCTTGTCGGGTGAGAGGGTTACAGTAGTGAAGGTTTGGAACATGAAGGCATTTGTTTGTACACCATTCAGTATGTCTTTCATCGAGCGGAGTCCACCAACATTCCATACCACCCAACCATTCATTAGACAATTTCAAAGTTAAAGAATACAATAATTAAACGTAATGTAGTCGACCATCTATACACAGGATAATAGGAAACAGGAGTGGGAGGACAAAATACTTTGAAATAGGTAAGATATGACATCATAGCATAATGTCAAAGAATCCTTACGTCCACTTGTCACAATGTCGTGCACTTGACTCCCTGCTGACTCCAACAACTTTTCAAGAATTCTAAATCCCCTTTATGTGTAAACTCAAATCCAATGCAATGCCTTCGCGATACTCTCAGGCCCTGAGCCCTGCTTATAGAGAACCGTTTTTGGGAAAGTTAATCCTTAGACACACTGCACAGCGGGAGACTGGCACCAACAAAACGCCCCCAAGATCCAAACTACAATACGGTACAATTATGCCAGTTGCTCCCGTTTGACAAATCTCGTTCATAATCAATAGTAAATAAAACCATCTTATCATTTTCCCTGACTCTGACAGTTCTCATCAACGTATCGTAAGTACAATTCAAATTACTTACGATACGACTAATATTTTTATTTCACTTTTTAGAAGAAAAAAATAAAACTTATTCAACCTAGCGCCTAATTCCTCCAAATATATCGCTCTGACTTTGCGTACGACTGCACACATTAAGTCAGTTCATACTAGTAAAAACATGAAAAGTATGTATTTCACACAAATTCCTTTCAAATTAAAATTCAATGAAAGTGAGATGGTAAAAGAATGTCGTACTTACATTATGCAACTTATAGTAGAGGCCACAAGCATTGCAAACTGGCTCGCCATTCTGGTTCCGCCTCCAAAGTGTTGTGGTTGTAGTTTTACAATTTGCACAACTTGTACCCGCTCGACGTGCTGCCGACTAAAAAGTATAAAAATAAAATTATAGCGTAAACCATACCAGGCAGTCGATCCTTACTTGATTATACTCTTTATTGACACAACCTTCTAATACGTTCACACAAACTAGATACTTATCGTATACTTACAGTCTGTTGATTATAGGAATACTGATTAACTGTAGATCTAATTTATTAAGGTATTATAGTCTTGGAACAATTGGTAACATAAAAGAGACACTTAAACGGAGTTTTCCCTATTAACCCAACGTGGAGCTAGACTTTTACAAAGTATATTTGTGCCACGGCGCGGTGGCCAGTTTTACGAATCCTATATTATAATATTATTATTGAATATATATACATATATATTATATTACTATTTTTTAAATATATATTGTATAATCCTATATGGAGTGACCCGCGCAAATCAAAACCATTTACTCATTGAAAGTACAAATTATGCCAGACTTTATTAACGTTCCTTCTATTCGAACCATTTAGATTAAACCAATGGCTTCATCAGTTTGATTAAATTATTTACATAAATTGTTTACAACAGGTAATTCGGAAAGCACTAATGGTTCAACTAAATTATGGAAAAGAATTCTAGGAAGAATAGAAACGAAAAAGCAGACTTTACATATAACCATCTCTGAAAACATAAAGTTTCTGGTAACCTCGCAAAATGATGTGCTTGAAGTTTCAACCAGGACTCAGGACAGAACACTTCCTCGACACATCATTGGTCGTAATTATGACATTATGAGCACGACGAAACCTAGGATGTCTCGGAGAAAAAATCGGGGCATAAATTCATTCCGTCCTGGCTGAAGCTCAATGTAATATCCCTACCAGAATACGACAAAATATTATATCTTCGAGCCTGTTATTTAATTTACTACTTAGAATTACCTATTAGCTTCAATATGAACTCAAAATTTGAGGTTGTTTGTTATTGATAAAATCCAAGGAGAGTCAACAAAAGGTGATTTCAGTTTCCAGGAGATCTCAATACTAGAAATATTTTAGGCACGGAGGATACACCGAGGTCTTTGGCTATACGGAGTGCTCTATCTGACCTCTCGAAAATAAAATTGTGATTTTTAC
>JAQFYE010001011.1:0-26637 GCA_034694305.1 Protaphorura glebata | reverse complement strand
TTGGACAAACATAGGATTCATCGTCTGCCTTACGGAGCCTTGGAAACTCTTTAGGACTTTGGATTCTATCCAACAGTTACCTTGTCCAAGCAATAGCTGGATAAGGTAATTTTGATGGAGATTGCAAACTATCACAGATTATTTCTTTTAATTGCGCTGGCAGTGTATGCGAGCGTCAGCGTACCGTCTCAGAAAACTATTTTATTTTATTTTCAAAGCAATTCTCAACTAACTGCTCGACAATTCCGCTGGGCGCCCGTATTTCTAAGTTCATACGCAAAGTACATATCCCAAGTTTTCTTCTACTCTCCCCAATTGGGTTACACAGCGGGAGCAGTAAGATTTGCGCCTCCCTGTACGTGACTAGGTGGCTTCCAAGGACTAAATGGTATTGCTCTATTAAAACTATTCAGACCAACTATAACCTTCCTCGAGAACAGTTTACACCCGTGGCGCTGCGAGACGTAATCATGATATCAGACATCACAATGAAAATTATATCGTACACTTTCGACATCGGATCTTCGTTGCATTCCCTTCAAGTGGAACAAAAAGAATAAACCATTGGATTTAGTGGACACGAATGTTGGAAGGAAGTTCATGATCTTCAACATGGCACTGAACATCTTGGACATTTCCTTCAAAGTGATACAACACATTCGAACTGACGACCCTACCGTAGTCGACACCATCGTCATTATTAATTTCATTTCAGTATTTTTGCTGGCTCTTCTCATACAAATCCATTTATTCATATTCTATAAAACCAACCAGAGCTTTCTGAACACACTTTTGCTCCTCAATCGTAACTGGGGTAAGTTGGTTTATTCAATTTCAATTGATAAGTTTTTTCATATTATGTATTTCCTTACAAGATGTTCAAACGAAGAAGAGGAGGGATGGACTTGAGGAAGTCACTCTCATTTTCAGCGTTGTTATGCTCGTTGACTATACGTGCGCAGGTCCTATTCTATTATGGATGGTCGAATCTGAATTTTCTTTCCTGAAATATTACAATACTGGGAGTGCGATTTGGAACTGCATGGTGGCGATATTCTTCTTGTATCGCTTTGCCGTAGATGTTGTGTGTGTGATGATTTATGTCTTCTTATTTCTCCTACACATCAATGCCAATACACATTGGTTGGAATCGCTCTGGTATTTCAAATTATCATTTCATATCTGTAGCTAGTAACGTTTGCTTTCCCTCCCTCCAGAAGCCCTATCGTGGCCACCGTTGCTGACTTTTTTTTGCAATATTTTAGTACCGTTTTGGAAGCATTGTTTAACCAATTTGGCGGAAGTAAATTTTTATTTTTGACGCAATCGATTGAAATAGTCCAGGCTGTTTCAATTCCCAAGAAAAATCAACTTTCTCTGAACTTCTCGTACGAAATTCCGAAATGCATAGAAATATAATAAGCATTTTAGAATGAAATGAAACTATTGTGTCCGCATATTAGTCAATATATTTCAATTTTTTCTACCTCCCCTATAACCGCTCGGAAGAAATCAAAATATTATGTTTCATTACGCCTACATGTATGAACATAACAATTAATTAACAGGAACAAAGAAGAACGTATCAGTCTAACTGACAGAAGAAGCCACCATATACGCTTTCGCGCACTTCAAATCCTTAACCAGTTCCAGGGAGATCTCTGCAGTGTAATCTGGGGAATCATAATTTCGGTTGCCAGTGTGATCAGCATTTGTTCACTCTGCACATCTGTGAAATTTGCAACACGTTTGAATCCTCTGTTCGTGCTTGCTCTCACTTTAATTGGTGTCGTGGTCATCTCACTTTACAAGGTCATATTTAGACTTGCGGATACAATGACCAAGAATTCGCGCCAATACAAGCGATCTTACTTTCAAAATTGTCACATTCAATCGAAATTCGATGTTCGATTTTTGAAGTCTTGTCCACCACTTTTTGTTCAAGCCACTGGTCTCTTAACGCTTTCAGCGGAATCATTCAAGAATTTGGTTGGAGACTTCATTGTTCAAACGACCATCGACTTGCTCTTAACATTTTAATTAATGTGTAGCAAAATACAATCCCTTCCACGCTGCAGTTTGTTTATAGATAAACCCTCTCAGATTGTACGTATTATGGCACAAAACTAATTCTTACGCTAGCCAGTTATTCTTAGCATTTTATGGTACATTCTAAAAAAGTGTTGGAAGTATTCTTACGAAACGGTAAAACCTACTTGCGGTACAAGTATCTATTAAGGTAATATTTTGAGGTTAGGTTTATAGTCGATCTAGTCTCTCAAATACCCCATGCATATTTAATATTCTGCTAGCTTTTTCGACTCGATTTTATTAAAGTCGTTTCGACAAACTTTTCCAATGACGGTATACCGTTCCGTTATACTACTCTGACATCTTTAAATGTTGTATTTAAGTATGCAAGCTATAGTCAAATTAAGGTAAATTTTTTACTATTAGAACTAAATTAATTAACTTGCTTTTAACGTTTTATAAATGTTTAATTTCAACTCTGACATTGTTACACACAATGCAATGTCAGTATTTGCTTACTTTTGCACGTCCAAAATGTAGAGCAAATGCAAAATTTATAATAAATCCTTATGTTTAGTTCTTAAGTATCTGGTTTGTCGTGTTACACGCAATTTTGTGGACCACCATCTAAGTACCGATTCACCCTGCAAATGAAGTATCACCCCTTGCACTTCTTATTTCCTCCTCAACTAAAATTAAACTTATATAAATATTACACTTACACACTCTTGTGCGTCACATTCAAAGTTCATTAACTATGTACGGCATTAGACCAAATTCACATAAAAGCAACCGACCTACACCAACAAGGTATCAGTTAAGCAATTGACTTCTAATGCTTCTGATCAAAACCAGGATTATAAATGCCCTCAATTGGATATTTATTAATTCTAAAAACAACAGAATTGTATTTAACCTCAAACATACATTTACGATTCTCAACCTTCACAACAGGATTGTATTTGACCGCAAACGGACATTTACGATTCTTAACCTTCACAACAGGATTGTAATTGACCTCAAACGGATAATCACAAATCAAACCCTTATACACGCACACATCACACTTACACTGTCATAATCACACTTTCCCTTTAATTCACTATTTTAATCGTGCAAACTTAATCTCATGTCAAATTAAGACATTATTATTATTTTTTTGAATAAACACCTTTCTTGCATTATAAATCTCTCAGACTTACGTCTTAATCAATAAGTTTGTTCGTTTATCGTCCGAAAAACGAACTGGAGGTTCCAAACCAAAATCTACTTAACAAATCAATTAACGTTTACCATAAATATTCAAAGTCCTAAACGGAACAGCCCGTGTGGAAAGTCGGACGGCGATCCGAACGCCACTAGTAGGCTAGGACTCGAATGACCTTGGGCTTCACCCAAGATCAAGTTAGGTAATCTCTAGAACATTAGCCAATAGAAATGTGACGTCTTTGATATGTATTTTTTTTGACGTAGATACTAAATAATTTCATCACACTTAACCAAAAGTTTATGGCGAATTGAATTCTTTTGATTTGAGACACTTGCTTGTATATTCCGTGTTATGACACAAATTATTATTCCCCCATGCAAATTATTGCCAGAATTTTATGGTATTGGTTGGCAATTAATAGGTTAGTCTGAGAGCCAACCAAATAACCTCTATATAAATATTCAGTTCAGTATATTTCATAAAGTACATTTTAAAACAAACATTGGCTACAGCAGTGTGGAAGTGTATCTAATTTTAAAGTAGATGTAGGAGAGCTTTTGTCCTATTTAAGTATAAGAGACTGACGATGGACGGGGACAGACGATGGATTCACCGACCTGTTTACTTGCACCACCCTCAACAACACCCTACCACTTTATATTACCACGGGCTGCCATCCAGTCCCGACAGTTTATTATTGTGAAAGTTCGCAGAAGGCGTTCTGAAACTTTCTTGCTCGCCCAGAACACCTTCAACAAAGTGTGTCTCCGTTTTCATGTTACATTGTTTCATACAATCCTAACACGTCGCTCGAATACCGCCGCTACCATGGACGTATACTCCAACTCCAATAAGTTTCTGTAGACCAGAATTAAGCCAAATGCACAAATCGAAAATGTATTTTCCACTGTCAGAAATTAAGTTTGCGTGAGATTACATTAGAGAGGATGAAACTAAAACTGGTGATAGGCTTTGTTGAGACACCTTTGCATAGGTAAGAATGTCCAAGGCCGAGTTTTGGTGTAAAATTACAACCTGCCTCTCTGAACTTCTGTTTTTCAATATAATACTTGGGAAAGGCTTTTCTATGAAGTGTTCTCATTCAAAATTAATTTGACAGAGAAAACTTTTCGTTCAATTCACTTTAGCTGTATCCGAATTTGCATGAAAGTTGCGCAACACTTGACACTTTCACTTAAGTCATTTCTGGGTATCGCGGTAGCCGAAAATAGTTAAGAAAAAGAACTTTCTTGTCAGTTAACAGTTCGGCGAGTGTCGTCACCGGCAGCTCACTTTTTTTAAATGTGACTAAATATTCCATTTTACAAAGTGACTATTCTTTTGAAGATAATCCTCTCTTTTAAAAATCGAACAATTAGTTAACAATGAGTCCAATCTGCAGAGATCTGATAACGATTTTGGCTACTTTGAAACGTGTTCTTCATTTGGAAAACCAGAATCTCGACTTGTAGAGTTGTACCAATAAATATTCGGCCTGCCGACGAATATTCGGTATTCGGGTTCGTGGCAGAATATTCGGCCGAATACTAAAATCTTTGTTGAGCGGGATTGTCTATGGAGGGGTGAGCTGGAGAGGTGAGCTGAATCTGTAATATCTGACCGTATATGTCAACCCACAATATGTCAACGTGTATAAATCAATATTGCAATTAATCAACAGGTCAGGGAAGAGTATGTCGAGGAAACTGGTGGAAGAATTAACCAAAAACGATTTCGCGCACTTCAAATCCTCAACATGTTCCAACGCCATCTGTCCAGTTCCATGATGGGAATGATGATTTCATTTGGCGGTATGAAAGTGTGATCATCATTTGCATATTCTGCACTTGTGTGAAAGTTGCCACTGATCTGAATCATTTGGTATTGCTTGTCATCACATCATTCGGTTTCATGACCATCTTACTTTACAAAAACGGATTTGCATTCGCTAATACGAAGACCGAGAATTCCCTCAAATATAACCGATCATAATTTCAAAATTATCGAGGTCAACGAAAAGAGGATGTTCAATTTTTGTGGTCTTGTGCACCACTTGTCGTCCAGGCGACATCTCCCTTAATGTTTTCGACAGAATCCTTAAAGAGTTGCTTTGAGGGCTAATTGTTCAGACTATTATTGGCTTGTTTATAACATTTTAAATAAATATTTAAAGTCTATAAAGCTTTGAATTGTTCGTCAGCCTTGAGTGGAAGGTACGTATGACGATACATTACCTTTTTGCATGCTAACAGAATATTTTTTAGCATTTTATGATATATTCCAATTTTAAGTCACTTGCTGGGTTTGTAATTTCAGGCGAATGGTCTTAACGATAACGGAAACGAAATAAATACTGAAAGCTGCCTAGCAATGATCCGTGGACACAAACTGTTCCTGGGAGCCTTTGAAAGAGACTAGGGTTGGCGCGATGCTGCTGGCCACGTGTAAGCTCTGGGCGTTACTATACTGGGGGTGCAGAGTATAGTCTAGCCTTACACGCTACGTGTCCTCCCTACGTCGGAGTCAGAGTCCGGGGCAATTTGATTAGATCGGATCAGAGCGAAGTCTGTGACAACACCCAAAGGGTGAAAGTAACCGGACTTTAAACTCTCAATATTTATTTATTTATTTATATATATTCCAATTATGTGCTGGAAATTTACTTTTGGAACCACAAAACCCACTTGAAGGACAACTTTTTAAGTCGCATTTATTAAAGTAATTTTTACACAAACATTGAGCTAGAACAGTAGAAGTGTCAAGTGTATTTAATATTCAAATTAACGCACGTGAGCTTTAGTCGTAATAAAGTAGAGTATTTCTTCCTGTCGTATAAATTATGTTGCCACTAAATTTAAATCAACTGTGGTCTGAAGTATATATGAACTACTTAATGTGCATGTGTGATCCTTCGATGTCACTAAAAACCACAATACCAGTGTTAGTGCCTGCGGCATGTAGTGTACTGGAAACATGAATATAGTCATGTAAGCATGCGATGTTATAAGCATCTATGGGCTTTCAGTTTGTGTGAACGATACGACTGAACCGAGGTGTGAAACCTATAGAAGAAGATTCTGGACTCGAAGCACCGGATCATTGCGTTCAGAAAAAGTACAGAATTTCATCCCACACACCGAAAACGCGCACATTAAATTTTTGTTGATGCGGACGTTCATTGTTGTTGTTAACAAATGGATTGCTGTCGGCGGAAGAATGTCTTCCTAAGAGATCTTGTGGTCCAGAATCGACGGTTGGATATTGGATAAGCCGACAAATGCACATCCGCTTTTGCGGCCTTGGCATTGATGGTTTAAAAATGTCTTCGGCAGTACAATGGACAACTATTCTATTATTAGTAAATCCAAGCATCGTAGCCAATCGCTCCGCAAATTACGTTTTTACAGTTCACCTGTCACACAACTCTTCAGAATCAATGCTGAAATTTGTATCTAAGAAAATTTTATTCCCTTTTAAAAACTAAATTTGAAATACATTTTCTAATCACTACCATTCTGACAGCTGTGTTCATAAATGGTTGGAGAATCACGTAGTATGCCCTCCAAGTCCGACCGTATTGCTCTTCCCCAATCCATCACAATTAAATGAAATAATTATTAACCTTTAAAAAATGTATTCACTCACATATTACATCATTTTGGATTCAAAAATAAATACTGCTGTAGAAAATCTAAGGGTCTACATTTTTTTTTATTCACCTATTCAATTGCCCTGTGTTGTTCCCACCATTAACCACCAGTGCGGAGTTAAATAAATAATAATATGAAAAAAAAGGAAGGAAGGAAAGAAAGAAAGAAACGCACGCAACAACACAATTACATACAAAAAATTCTCTCTCGGCAGAGTAGAGCAGAGTAAGGTCTACCTTCTCACATTAAATATCAAAAATATCATGGAGAAAAATAGTACTCAGGACTTCATAAAAATCGGAAATCCTCGAAAACTAACAGTGGAATCACTCGAGGTGTTTCCTTGAGTTTGCATCCAAATTACTCGGGTTGGATATTTCGACAATCCTGGCACTCAAAATACATAACGCCTGCCTGATTTTGATGATCAGCACTCGGCACACTCGTCAGTCAACGAAATGTCGCGCGGGTTACATGAGGGTATAACACTGACCCGTTTCGTCGATCGATTTTAATACCCGTTGTAACCGACTCGGTTCAATACACAAACGTGCTTATTAGTAGCAGTTGCTTACGACTTACGCTTTTCCATTAGATGGATACAGAGGTTCGTTTTATTCAAATGCTACATCAAAGCAACTAATCTGCCACTCGGAGGTGTTTCCGTCCGATTCCTTTTCCCACTTGGCTCTAGAAATATATATTTATAACGTAGTTCGATATACACCATTTCTGGAGCGAAAGTATTAAGTCACCTGGACTACTTACCTCAAATTGTCTTGTGAAATATATCGGGCATTGAGAAACTATTCAGCCTATAAATAGCTCTGAGTGTGTTCTTTATGTGAGCAGGCTGGACGAGAAATGCTTTTAAAATAAACAGTCGTAGGACGCAGTATCTATGTGTTGCATCGAATCACATAGGCACTCTTTATAGATAAGATAGCTAAATGGTGACCTGGGTCGGGGTCACCCGCTGACACGTACTATTTATTGCATTTATACACGTCTCAAGCCATCCCGAGCGGTTTTGCAAATTTGACCTTTGGTGACCTTGGCTCAGAGGTCACCTGGCGTGGTCATATTAACACCCAGTGATTCTCGTGACCTTGTGTAACTACTCTGTAAATTTAGCTAAAATCCGTCAACATTTACTGAATGTGACCTCGGAGGTCACCTGGCGAGGTCAAATTCACAGTCGATGCTTCTCGTGACCTTGTGTAACTACTCTGTGAATTTAGCTGAAGTCCATCAACATTTACTGAATGTTACCTCCGGTGACCTCGGAGGTCACCTGGCGATGTCAAATTCATAGTTGATGCTTCTTGTGACCTTGTGTACCTACCATGTCAGTTTCGTTGAAATCCGTCGATATTTACTGCATGTGACCTCTGGTAAACTCGGAGGTCACCTGGGAAAGTCATATTCACAGTCGATGCTTCTTGCAACCCTGTGTACCTACCAAATTAATTTTGTTGACATCCGTCAACATTTACTGAATGTGACCTCTGGTGACCTCGGAAGTCACCTGGCGAGGTCATATTCACACTCGATGCTTCTTAGGAAGTTGTGTACCTATCATGTACGTTTCGTCGAAATCCGTCAACATTTACTGCATGTGACCTCAGAGATCACCTGGCGGGGTCATATTAACACCAGGTTACTCTTGTGACCTTGTGTACCTACCATATTAGTTTCGCAGAAATTCGTCAACATTTACGGTATGTGAGCTCTGGTGACCTTAGAGGTCACCTGGCGAGGTCATAGTAACACCAGGTGATTCATGTGACCTTGTGTACCTACCATATTAATTTCGTTGAAACCCGTCAACATTTATCGTATTTGACCTCTGGTGACCTCAGAGGTCACCTGGCAAGGTCATATTAACACAAGGTGATTCTTGTGACCTTGTGTAGCAACCATATTAATTTCGATTAAATCCGTCAACATTTACTGTATGTGACCTCTGGTGACCTTGAGTTAGAGGTCACCTGGCGAGGTCATATTTACACTCCCTGTGTCTCGTGACCTTGTGTACCTACCCAAAAATTTCGTTGGAATCCGTCAACGTTTACTGCATGAAAAGTGTGGACAGACGGACGGACGGACGGACAGACAGACAGCACATTCACATAATGTCTTGCTTACGCAACACATAATAATGAATCAATTTCACAACGGTGGAAATATCCGGCAACGCGATGTAATGCGGAGAAAGTGTTCCCATTTGCAGGTAGCGACAACGACCAGAGACGACATTCTTTGAGTGTATAATAACGTTCAATAGATGAACAATTCACGCGTCGCACCTTTGACTTAATTATATTTAACACAAATGATTTCGTACACCACATTGACCCGCACCTCGTACCTCTATATCCTTGGATCCATTCTTCGGTGCCTTCCGTTAGAGTGGAATCAAAAAACTAGAACACTGGAATTATCGGATACGTGGACCCAAAGACCCAGAGACCCGTGGGGACTTCTCTTCCAAATTGTACCAACTTCGCAGGACGGATTATAATATCATGGAGAAAATTTTTATTGTCAGTTTGATGGCAATATTACTAACGTCCCTCCTTAATATCCCAATTACCTACTTATGTTAGGGAGATATACCCTCCTAGTGTTGGAGAGCTTTGCCCTCCTTGAGATATGCGCTACTAATGTTGAAGAGATATGCCCTCCTAATGTTAAAGAGATATGCCCTCCTAATGTTAAAGAGATATGCCCTCCTTTAGATATCCCCTTCTAATGCAGGACGGACATGCCCTCCTTTAGATACGCCCTTCTTTGGACATGCCCTCCTTTAGATATGCCATTCTTTGGACATGCCCTCCTTTAGATATGCCCTTCTTTGGACATGCCCTCCTTTAGATATGCCCTCATAATGCTGGAAAGATATGCCCTCCCTCAGATATGCCCTCCTTGAGATATGCCCTCTTTGAGATATCCCATCTACCACTCTCCACAACGTCTCCATCGCTCTCTACAACCATTCGGCCATTCTCTACAACCCATCTGATGGGTTGTAGAGAATGGCCGAATGGTTGTTGAATGGTTGTATCTCCACAGCCTCTCAACCACTCTCTGCAACCTCTCTACCACTCTCTACAACCTCTCCACCATTCTGTACAACCTCTCAACCATTCTATATAGCCAATCTGCCACTCTCCACACCATCTTTGCTACTCTACCACTCTCCACGCCCTCTTTATCACTCTCCACACTCTACCAATCCTACTTTACCACTCGCTAAACATCAACCAACCCTACCTTATCACTCTATACACCAACTCAAATACTACCACTCTACCACATTCCACACCACCTCAACGACCTCTGAACCACTATCCAATTCCACCGGCTGTCACCCAGTCGCGACTGTTTATTAGATTGAGTAAAAGAAACTTCTGGAAGAAATAAATAGTAGAAAATAATTTTCATAATGAAGAGAAATGAATTATATGCTTGTAAGAGTGAATAGAAGCGATACCTCGTAAACCAATCAGTAAGGAAGTGTATTGCCTTATTACCCCGTGGACAACACTTCTGAAAAGTGCTTATAAAATTGTCCTGTCTGTCTGTCTGTCTGTCCTGTCTGTCTGTCTGTCTGTGGTCACAATATCATATGCCCTAGAGCAATTGCATTGCACAGATGATTTTTTGCATTGAGATAGGTAACACGATGCTACCTCAATTCTTCCGTTCGTAAAACCGCAGCGATAGCGAAGCAGAATGGGGAGGTACAACATTACTGTCAAAATGCTACTAAGCTTTACATATGTTATAGGTTCGATTAAAACAGATAAAGGCGATGGAGATTTAGTTGTCGTAAAAGTTGTTCGGAAGCAACCAATCAAGATGACCAACAGAGCTAAGTCTCTCTATTTAAAGTATCCAATAAAGTCTTCATGCTTCCAGTATGATGTGATCCGTTTGTTAGAGGAATATAGCCCCCTAATGATAAACAGATGGTTAAGTCATATAGATATCGCCCCCTGATTTTAAACAGATGGTAACGTTAAAGAAATATCACCCACTAATGTTAAAGAGATGGCAACGTTAGAGAGACATCGCCTCTAGTGATAAACAAATAGTAACGTTATAGGAATCTCGCGCTTTAATGTTAAAGAGTTAGGACGACTTATAAACGTACTCATTACATACACGAAGCATTAATGCTTACTATATATCGCAATGACATACCTACGTCGGAGAGGTGTGCCCTCCTAATGCTGTAGAGGTAGGCCTATTTTGTACGCTACACTGTGGATAGTGGTTTAGAGGGTTTGGAGTTATAGGGTTGCGAGACTATAGTCTTGAAACCCCCTAACTCCAAACTCTCTAACCCAGTATCCACGTATCCAATACCACGGGCTCTCTATCCAGGCTCGACTGTTTATTAGATTTAAAAAAAAATTGTCGAAACAATAATATAAAATGATATTCGTAATGACGAGAAATGAATGATGTGCTTGTAAGAGTGCATAGAAGTGATACCTCTTAAACCAATTGGTAAGGAAGAGCATTGCCTTATTGGATTGAGTAAAAGAAAATTGTCCTCCTATGTTCAGCGATAAGAATGTAACCCTCCCATATTAAGAGATGACGATGTAACTTCCCATGTTAAGAGATGACGATGTATCCTCTCATGTTAAGAGATGACGATGTAACCTCCAATGTTAAGAGATGACGATGTAACCTCCCATATTAAATGAATGTGTAACCTCCCATGTTAAAAGATGACGATGTATCCTCCCATTTTGAGAGATGGCGATGCAACCTCCAATGTTAAGAGATGGCGATGTAACCTCCCATGTTAAGAAATGGCGGTGCAGCCTTCCTTGTTGAGAGATGAGGATGTGACGTCCCGTGTTAAGAGATGGGGTGTAACCTCCTTTGTTGAGAGATGGGGTGTAACCTCCTTTGTTGAGAGATGGGGTGTAACCTCCTTTGTTGAGAGATGGGGTGTAACCTCCTTTGTTGAGAGATGGGGTGTAACCTCCCATGTTAAGAGATGGGGTGTAACCTCCCATGTTAAGAGATGGGGTGTAACCTCCCATGTTAAGAGATGGGGTGTAACCACCCATGTTAAGAGATGGGGATGTCTCCTCCTATGTTAAGAGATGGGGATGTAACCTCCCAGTGCTGCAGTACGGTGTTGCCTGCGCCGGTAATATTGAAAGTATGACTAACCTTGATTGGAATGAATCCAGAGGACATGGGCGGTAGTGTGACATGGGTGCACGGTCTGTGTAATATAGGATTCTGGGGTGGTGGTGACTTTATTCTGTAATTGGAAAACATGTAAACCTTGGTTTTTCTGTGAAAGTTGTTGCACTAGTAAGCAGCGCGTCAAAGAGAGACGGACATTGGGATTTTATAAACCCGTTAAAGGATTGTGTCCACGAGCTAATAATTCTAGCATTAACAACCCATGGCATAGTAAAATGATAGTTGAAAATGTATTTGATGTTGTACCGTAACTCGACAGTTATGGAGAGTTATAGTTGAGGCAAATATCCCGGAGATGGCAGCGCGGCCTGGACTGTACATCTGAAACCTTCCATGCAGTTTAACATTACAGCCAACTTTAACCTATGACTAACTTCGTTCCTTTGATTTTTTCATGTCCAGTTATATTTTTTAAAAATAGCAAATAATTCACTTTAAATTATATCTGACCCCCGTGAAAATCAAAACTAACCTGCAAGCGTATTAAATTTATAAGTGAGTTTCTCCGGATCTTTGTAATGTAAAGTACCTACAGTCCAAATGGTTATACAGTGCTATGCGTCACATGGCTTACATGCTATAGAGCCGGGAAACTCTCCTAGACATACATTCAAATCAGAGTGACTTTTGAACATGCATAGCGTGGTTGGAGGTTTTCTCTTACATTGTAAAAAAAACTCATGGTGTCGATTAATATTGGCACTATTTTGTGTATTACTTGAAATTCCAAGTAAGAAGCTGAATTTATTGTTTTAATCAACATTGTTTAGGTTTATCTGTGGTCGTGTAATCTTCCATTAATTTTCGCAGAGCTGTATAAAGGGAGAGTGCTTGGTAAGTATTTCCATTTACAGCGGAATGCATTCTCCACCAAGACAAAAATGTTTCATTCATTATAAGCTCAAATGTTATTATGAAATTCGGTTCCTTAATCTCCAATACAACGTCGGGTACTTCTTGAGCCAGTTTACCAAAGTCAATCTTTCCAGGTGGATTCGAAAAGTCCAAGTAGAAATCGATAGTCCAGTTTCCTAAATATATTACCACAATTATATTAAATATGCCCAAGTGAGTGAAATAAGATTTTACTCTGAGGTAATAAACGAGGATAAATGCAGAATCAAAATACAGTGAAGTGCAAACGTCAGGGGACACCCCAACTAGCCCCAATGAGAAAATTGAATTTTCCGTAGCGCGAATAAGCAGAAATTTCAAAATGACAAGGTAACCACACACGGTGTAAACTGAACTTCAGATTTCAACATACTACATTCTAAAAATTAACTGCGCATTTCTAGGTCCGATAGATTTTGCTCACTTTTGAACATCGAATTTGGATGACCTTCGAAAGTTATGGTCAACCAGCGGTAAGAATAAGTGAGTCAGTTCTCAAAGTCCAAGTTACACCGTGTGTGGTTACCTTGTCATTTTAAAAATTCGACTTATTGGTGCTACGGAAAATTCAATTTTCTCATTGGGGCTATTTGGGGTGTCCCCTGACTTTTGCACTTCACTGTATTACCTTGAATGTGGTATTGATATACGGCGCCAGTTTCTTCAATCATGGATTCAGTATACGCGTACATTTCAGGAAGCCGATAATTTTCGCAACGGCAGAGTCGGCCATTGGACGAGTAGAAGTCGTTGTACGTGATCGCACATTAGGTTTTCCTTCGTCATTTTGCGTTGTGTACTCGAATGTTCTTGACGATGTATTTACAGGGCGTTTACTATCTCTTAGACCACTTTGAAATTGGCGCGCCGCTAACTCAATAAAATATTTGTTGACGCCAGTGCAGAGAAAATGTTAAAAGAAAATAAAAAGAAATAAAATTCAAAATTTATTAAAATAAATAAAATTCAACATCTAAAAAAGATTAAAATTTCAAAAAAATTAAAATTTTGAATTTTTTTAGAGCCCGTCATGAAAAGTAATTTGGATTTCATTTTTGTATTTCATTTTTTCATTTTTTTTCTAAATTTTTATTTTTTTTTGGAATTTTAATCTTTTTTGGATGTTGAATTTTATTTATTCTGATAAATTCTGAATTTTACATTTTTTTTGCACTGACGTCATCAAATATTTTATTGAGTTAGCGACGCGCCAATTTCAAAGTAGTCTAAGAGATAGTAAACGCCCTGTATATCTGTCAATAATTACATTATAATTACACCTGCAGTTTAATTACATACAATGTACGAAGTAAGGTCAGTTGCGTTAACTCCTAAATTGAATTTCACCTACCGCTGTCCCTGTCACAAGAGCAGTTGCAATTGGTAAGTGGAGGCAATTTAGGAACAGGCGGAGGCGGTGGAGGACTTTCGTCACAGGTTAACTCCACAGAAGTCACTTTAGCACTGAATGATTTCCTATTCAAATTTCTTATAAAAGGTGAGTCAGCCGTCAAGTTTTCGAAAGTTCTCCCTGGCGTACCACAATGACCTTCATGTAGACTGACGCAAAGACCAGGAGAGATTTTAATGGAATGCATCTTGTCATTGAATTGACGAAAGTCATCTGAAATTGTGGCGTTGAATCCCCCAGGATTCCAAAATTCAACGCAGTCACCTACTTCCCGCAGTCCAGACAATTCCAGAGCAGTGCCTACATATTATAAAATTCGTATATCACACGTTCGGATTCCAATGATGGCTTATCGTCTATTCTATTACGTCAACTTATATACCTAAGCTCGTACCTTGAAATTTCTTTGAATTGTAAGCAGTGACTCGAGACGGAAGTGGACATTCGATGATTTCAATTCCAGTTAGGATGGTGTTAAACGTTCCCTTAAAGAGGTCCGAAACCCAAGGGCTTTTGAAGTGGTATCCAGTGTCCTGCCAATACTACCACACTCGTGCTCATGAAGACGAATGCAGACGCCATCTTTGATTTTAATTGAGTTCACTTTGTTGTCAAATCGGCGTCTCTCCTCTGAAATCATGACATTCATTCCAAATAGACTACACAAGTCTTCACAGTCTCCCACTTTTTCTAACTCATGCAAGTGTACCCTATCGCCTAAAGAATTCAAATTCTCTGTAACGTCATATGGTGGTGATGCCCAACCCTTTAATTTCATGCATCGAAATCGGATGTTGGGCATTGTGACACATTTGCCGAAGTTCATCGTGAATGCCTATTTGACCTACCAGTGAAATCAATTATAGCGTAAAGGAGATCGCCATCTGGTGGGCATTGTATGAGTTGAACTGCTGAAATCATTCCTTGGAGTCCCGAGATTGGAGCAAGCGCTGCACCGGGATTTTAGTCAGCGTTATGAATCGGTATTTTCTACGACATGTGCTTCATGGTTTCTAAAACAGTGCATCATAGTATATGCGTTCATAATAGGGAGAGCGCTGGCGTAGATGTGTAAAACATTAAAACAAGGAAGCATACGGGAAGCGTTTCAAATCAAGGTCTACGAGAGCAACTGTGTAGACTCTGAATGTTTTCCGGAAAAGAATCGAGCATGAATCGTCATAGCAAAACTAGTACTCAATATCAAGGTGACGAGTAAAATCTTCGATGCGGGCTGCGATGGAAACAGCAATAACAAGCTTTCGACACAACTCTTGACAAAGCGTTAATTGATGCCGTATCCAGTAATAGAAGAACATGGAAGCAAGAAAATAAATTCGAGTTATGGATTGGGATAAACGATACGCGTATAGGTGTAAACGGAAACGATATGTCTGGACCTATGTATGAATGTTACGAGAGTGGAAGCAACTGCTACAAAGCAGATCTTCCAAGGTGACTAAGCCATATTTGGCCCATTGCAGACTCTCTCCGGACGGGCTATTTAATATTCTGGATTTTAACTCCCTTGTAAATCCATACAGAACCTACCAGATCTAATAACAAAAGTTATTATTTCGGACAAGGGATATTCACTGAGATCCTCTGGAACTATTGAGAAGTTCCCCAGGATCTCATTTCTTAACATTGATGTCTGGACATAAGTGTTAAGAAGCGTTGAAATTTACCATAATGAACAAATTGGATCTAAGGGAGCAAACAATTGTCAACATAAATTGGACTGACATTCATTTCTAGCCGGAACATGAGTTAAATGGTAATCATTTTGCTCAATTGCGCCTCCAAGTGTATTCGTTGCATTCAATTATATATCCCAAATATTAAGACAATCCGTCAACTAATGCAACTAGTACAAATGGAAGCGTTATTGAATATAACCGTTGACATCCGGTTCTCCATGGAGCAGGAGTTGTTGAATATCAAACGTTGTATCTACTTGACTGACCTCCTTATCCTAACCAATATTGCACGACATAACCTAATGAGTCTATAATATGGGTTATAGACTCATTAATATGGAATACTAATATACTAATATAATATGGGTTATAGACTCTATAATATTATGGGTAATATTACTATCATTCATTTCAACGAGCGAACTCTATCCGGTGTAACTCACCGAAATGGCTTCACATTTTATATTTTCTTCACATTTTATAGCAGACGCAATGGACACATTACTAATATCGATGAATTGTTGGACAGAGGTAAAAAGAATTGTCCTGAAGTCCGATCTTATTAAATTATATTCCTTGTGTTTCTCTCTGGCGGATTTTTGTATTTCACTCATTTCTTTGCAAATCCCAGGTTTGGGTCAATTTATTTTCGAAATGGAATGTTCAAAATCCCAGACTTAAGTTTTTCCAAAGTTTGCGGGAAAGAATTTGGAGTTGGAATTGGACTAAAGCGAGTCAAGTGCGTTTAAAATGGACTTAGGTCCTTTTAGAAAAAATTTCGCCCAACCTTACACTTCTCGGTGTTCATGTTACATTACGTCGTGAAGTTTTTTGCGCAGTTTGTGTACTATAAAATGCTCGAAAACCAGGCTGTAATAGTACGTACAAGAAATAAAAATTTTCTTGTCAAACAATAAATGTTACAAGAAGTGCTTGCGTAGTTTGCCCCGAACATATTTAATAATTTCCGCAATTGAAATTTTATTTCGGGGACATTCTGTTGCTGTTATTACACTGAACGATGTACAGAAAAAATCTACAGAATTGAGCTTAATTAAATTACAAACTCTTCACGTATTTGTATAATTGCATACAGATTTTTAACTTTATAATAAATTAAGTACATAATTTTCATGTTCCGCGTTGTTTGCAGTGAGAAATTTGTTGTATCTGATTAACATGCTTAGAAATGCATTCGATGTTCGATGACACAATTATTTGTGCCACCGCGAATATTAAATTGGGATATAGTAGTTTTTTGAAGTGAGAATAATAATAGTTCAAATCAAGATCGATATGTGCATGACTTAGAATTGAATATTGAAAATAAAATGTAATTATGTACTGACCAGCTATTTAAGCAAATTTTGAATTTAAAACCTTTCATATAAATAATTTTGAAAAATAAATTAGACAGTCATTGAAATTTTAAAATGAAAGATGGTAGTAGTATTTTATTTCTTGCACCTGACACAATAAGTCCCCACAACACGGCAACAGGTTTTCTTTTTTGGACATCCAGTCACCATGCAGTCAGAATCTTCAACCTTACAATTTGGAAGCTTAACCGTTGGGCATTTAGCTTGCGGAGTGTTTGCCCCTGGGACTGGACTCATGACATCACCTGTAGCTGGATTTTGAACTCCAGCTGGAGAATTCTCAATATTCCCTGGAACCGTTTGAATTACACCTGGAGAGTTCTCAATATTTCCTGGATAATTCTGAATTGTTGCAGGTGAGTTTTCAATAGTACCGGGTGCAGTCTGAATTGCTGCTGGAGACTGACTGATTGTACCTGGAGAATTTTGGATGGCTGCTGGAGAATTCTGGATCACACCTCCTTCAACGATTTGGATTGCGGTTGGAGAATTTTCCACTGGAGCATTTTTCTCGGTTCCGGGGTGTTCTCCTGGATGAATCAAAATTAGATTGGGTATATCAATCATTGAATTTTGTCCAGAAGTTATCGAAAAAAAATATCTCAACATTAATTGACTTACCATTCATTTTGGCTACCAAGGAAAATGACAGGATCAACGCAATAAGCAATTTCATTTTAGGATTTTGCTGTGCTACTCTGATTTTTCAAATTTAGATAAATGAAATATTAATCGATACATTTTACGAGATATCCTCTCCGTGCTCAAAACCAGAACATCACTAGTCAAATTTTGGCCTTTGAGAGTGAATTTGTAGGTTGAGAGATTTAAATTATTCCAGTCACACAATTCAGTCAGTCTTGTTTTTCTTGGGGTCAACCTCAATACAAAATCAATTGTCATGTCGTAAGCCCAGATTTAAATAGAACAAAGATTTTTTATTTTATTTTTGGTCTTTAACCGTTTTTCACTACAGTAGTGTGGTTCATCAGTAACCCTTTCCTCAATACAATAAGCTTACAATACAGATATGCACAATAATTGTATAATTCTCATTGGACACCCTGTATTTGAAGACGATACAAATTTTGCCACTTATTTGTTCATCGTATTGTAAGCAATGTTGGCTTTTCAAATGTCAGCTAATCAACGAACTACGCGACTCATTCTTTTCCTCAAATCTTGCTCATACCTTTTGAACTATTAGAATTATACGTTAACGTTTCTGAGAGCACGCACAAAACAAAAAATAAGAAATCGGACCAGAATACATTATTGTTAACGGGTCAATCGAACCTGATTAAAATGGATACCCAGTCGCAAAATTTGAGTAATATGGGTTGGCCAGCTAGTTGACCTGTACAACTTACATGCAAACTTCACATATTAATGAATCAATTTTTTTTAAATAATACAAACGTGTAGTTCAATTTTTATTGAACTACACTCGGAGTCACTTCATATGTTCAGGATTTTTCTTTAAATTTTATAAAACCAAAACCTTTAACGTTTGAAGTACTTCAACTGATTGAACTGACACGCAGATGACGCCGACTAGTACCCGGTGAGTCTCAGCATCATAAATTGGAGTTTCCTCTTCAGTCAAATCTGCCCCTTCTTGCAAAATATCGTTGAAACAAATATATACGCGTACCTGGCGAACAACGACAAAAATTAACAATAATTATGTAGATTTAATTCAATATTAGTATTAATTATTTATAATTTAAATGATCCTATTCTTACCCCAAAACCTCACAATCAATCGTGTCAACCTCAGCTGGTTCATTGAGCAAAGTCAGAGGCATCGTATCAATTTTCGGGCCTTTGGACAGAATAGATTTTTGGGGCACGCCATTTATAATATGAAAAAGACATTTGACACCACCCAATCAGATACCACCATAATGTTTTTTTCGCGAAAGATTCGTGCTTTCGATTGGTTGTAAATATTATACTTGGACTAACACGGTAGCAGATATTTGTCTCGCTGGTTCCAGAAGTTTGAAATTATATTGGCCTGGCCAGTGCGGTCTAATGAAGATGTTAATATGCTCACCCGAGTCTAAAATATTCTACTGCATAGGCTACAATTATACGATAATTATATAATGATTCGAGAATCATTGGGAAATAGTCAACGATAGGTGCTGTTGTATTGTAATCCGATGAGGCTGTTTCAATGGATATTGCTGGTACTGAGAGCTGACAAACCATTTCACTTATCGAATGGATTATGCATTATTCTGTGCTGTATTTGATGATTCAAATAGTCAAACCTACGCTCCTGTTCAAACGGGATCGTCTAATTTTGTATCTCACCCACTCGCGATATTATCAGAATAACAAACATGAATGAATGAAAAAATCAATCGATATCTGTCATGATAGATATTATGATGTCTGTCCACCCGATAGATATCGTGATATATAACCTCCCGATAGATATCGCGAACCCTGCAATTGAGTGCAAAGTACACAAGTGAATGCTAAGTGCACATGTAAAAGACATTTACACAAGTGCCTCCTAATTAGACAAGGAAAATTGAAAACGGAAAAAAATAAAAAATAAATCCGCAAAAGTGGATTAATTTTATTTAGATTTTCAGGTACATGGAAATGTGTTTATTGTTATAGTGTTATGAGACGAATAATTTATTACTTGTTTTAATGTTGATATTATTTTTGGTTGGAGTTATCTAGTTACCAACATCATTCGAACTATCTGCTATCTGACCTCTGTTCATGCGATGTATTACATCAACTGAATATTTATAGTTACCACTCATCGACACAAGCTGCATTAAATATTGAAATGAGGAATATATAAAAATGCCAATATTTTCTTATTATGAATTGTAGCATTGAGTATACTATGATGTATTTATTTTCATTGGAACGGCAGAATGTGGTCAAGTAACAACACGTACACAAAGGATGTACACCATGGCGCAAATTAGTTTGCCCCTGCACTAGACAAAGCCTAATTCTGCTTTAAAATCCGATGCGCTTAACAGCTCTAACGAACGCCTCAGGTAAGTGTCGCATAGAAGAAATGAATTTTGAAAGATGCATCGACTAAAATACATTATAAATAATTTACGGAATAAGCTCCGATTAACTCCAATTCTCCACGATTGGGCTACAAAGTTCGAAAATGATGTCCGAGTAACCCTTTTAAAATCACGACGATTTTGCTATCATCGGGACCGCTATTTTGGTCATTCACTTTGTGTTGACCCGCGGGTATATATCCGGGTGAATACCCGGTTGCTCTGAATCTATTCCCGGTGGGTATTTATTAGTACACAAAATAAGTAAAATTTCAGACAATGCAGACCAAACATTTTTGAATTAGTACCAAGTGGTCACGTAATTCTACAGCTTAGCTTTTGCAATTTAGGATAATGGCAAAATTGTGAAGAATTGTAAACTTTTAACAATTTATGTATCATACCGCCCGAATATGAGTCAACACCCGGCTATATACCCGGGTATTTACCCAGGGTAGATACCCAAAAAATAAATAAGCGGGTATTTTACAAACATATATCTATCCATTTTTTTTATTTCGCTTCCGATTTGATTAATTTGAATTAATTCGATAAATATTCCGGCAGGCGGCTTGTATCAACTTGACATTTCAAAAAATAGAAATTGAAAAAAAATTGTACCTTATTTTCTTTTTCGATCCGATTTCTAATTTCTTTCTTCAGAGTGTTCAGAGCTGAATTTGACATTTGATAGAATTCCCGCGTGCCTTCTGAAAATAAACGGACTCTATGCCGCAAGTGTCAATCTAACAAAATGGACACAAGGGACGAGTCAATCACACAGGACGGGGTCAGATTCCAGGGATTTGTCGAGTAGACATGCCATGCCATGCCACATACCCCCGACAAGGCAAGCACAGTAACAAATATTGTTCAATTGCATCGGAAATTGAACTAGCCAAACCAAAAAATTTGGCTATATACACTCCCCGTCTGAAAATTGATTTTTAGTCTTACCTAACGAAGGGTATAAATGGGCTAGCTCAAATAAAAATGGTCAGTCTGTCTCCGATCTCACTCGAGGACAGATCTCCAGGGTAGGCCCTCACATTCGGTCGACGGTGAATGCCTCGCCCTCGTTCACCAATACCTACTCATTGGACATCATTCCGGACGAGTGAGGGACTACCCAAGTGAGATTCCCGACGAGTGTTCTTTGAGTGCGGACTAAGGACACTTTATCCCGACCTCACGGTGGGGCTTCACTGGAGTGCACTGGCTCCGGAGAATGTGGTGAGGTGAGGTCGGCGGTCAACCAACTTGTTTATGCGCCGAGTCAGTCGGGACCGGACTCTCCACGGAAAGGCACGAGTCCGGGGCAAACCGCAAATTGTGGGGGAGCAAGAAAGCCCCCAGCTCGATGACGACCTAGAGGAAGCTACTGGGGATCACTGGGGTGGAGACTAAGATGGGGTCAGCGCCATACTTACGCTAATGAGAGTCTGAAGAGCAGGTTGGTCGACTCAGTCGGAAACCGTATCAATGTGGTCTGTGCCTGAGGGGTATGGAGCGCCTTAGGAACGGGGTCTACGTCTCGCGCTCCGACCGCGCCTGGGAGTAGCAGAAGCCGCCATTGAAATGTTCTTAGTTAAATCCACGACAGATGATACCTATACTATTTTACAGTATATTATTTTAATGTGCAATACACGCAATATATTGAATATCCCTATTTTGGGGCGAGATAAAATGGGTGCCCGAACTTTTGATTTTTTTTGAATTTCGTTCTGGCTTCCCATTCTTTTTGGTTTTGGTTTTTGCTTCACACTTTTTTTTGGGTTCTAGCTTCACCCATATTTTTGTTTTTGGTTTGATTCTAACTTTATCTAGATCATAATTTGGATGGAAACAGCCGTGCATCATGAATGACTGATTATTTCGAAAGTGCTCCAAATTTACAAGATCCTCATTTTAAGTATAAACGCTCAGAATTTATTTACGTATTTTTAGCTCACCAATTTTTTTGGAATCCGAACAACACTAATAAGGGACTTTTCGTCCTGAATATTCCAAAATTGGAAATCGTACTAGAGATAATCGCATTTGCCGGAAATTCGGAAACCATTATTTTAAGAAAATACAATAAGACTATATCAATAACACCAATTACAATAAGTACCAATTAATTATAAACATAATTTGTAGCCGAAAAGAACCAAAACTTGGAACAAAAGTGAGCATTCTTTCCCTTGTGAACCCTGAGACAAAGTAAAAATTGTTGAAGTTTTCGAATTGCCTGAAGTGGATTTATGGTTACGTATATTGTCAGTCCATGAATGCACTCTCCCCTTTCACTCATCGTAGATCGATCAAATCGAGAGCATTAAAATTGAATCGAAAATATGTATACGATGGCCAAAGAAAGTCAAGTAGTTCAGCACAAGAGGCAAGCAAAAGTTCTCAAATGCCTTGAATTAGCGGCGGCTCTAAAATGTAAGTCACGGAATATAAATCGATCTCTCTGATATTCATAGATGGGATTGAAAGATTTATCAACGATGGAATCCATTGAGAGGGAATCAATGTTGGAGTGGAAAACCTTGTTATTCAATCAATCGCAACCTGCATTAATCTTCTGAACATGTTTTTGAGGAGCCGTTTTTGTAATTAAATGATATAAGGTAGGTTATGATATGCGCGATAAAAATTTTCAATAAAGTTAGGGAACTAGATAAGTGGTCACGGATTTAGACCATGTACAGGGTAATAGGTTTTGACCTACTCGTATCACCCTGTATATAACTTTATCCGTACAAATTAGTGAATATTGACGTTAAAAAACAAAACCTCGTTAAAATCCGTGCGTAGCGCTACAAACATTTTATCTGATCACGAAAGTGCAATGAGTTGGCTGAACTGACTCTGCAATTCTCAAACATCAGTTTCTCTCCTACTCACCATTTTATGTGGGGCTGCACGAAATTAGTGTTTGTCCAGTAGACAACTTGTGTCAAACAAACCTGAACTTATGTACTTGTGACTATACAACTTAAATGTGACATTTTCCAGAAACATTAAAATTTCACATATACAAATTTTCTGCGGGCTGGGTAATGGAGTGTGATGGTAGGGGGATGAGAATGGGGGCGAGAGTAGGCGGATGATCCTCCATTATTCGGTTCCTTGCTGGCTGTCCCAGCCGCCAGACCGGGCTATTTGCTAGTATAATCATTTGGAGGAACCAATTACACTCCTATTTCAAAGCGGAATATTTAATAAAACAGAACAAAAATAATAGTGGATGGACTCATAACCAATAGTCCAAAGAGGGGATAAAATAATCATGTAGCAAGATTGTGTATTTATGTATTATTATAGTTGGTTTTCCAAGCGGAATGATTTAACCATCCGCCTTACAAGGAAGGTACACCAAGTTTTGGTCGAGTTGAGTGTTGAGAGCTATGCTTACTTGAAGACCATCCAAGATAATGATGTGCAAAATTTCAGACCCGGGAAATCAAATTTTGAATTACAAAGAATTTTTGAAATTTCGAAAAAAATAAATAAAAAATACCAAACTAAAGTCTTTGTTCTCTGACTTTTTTAATGTTATACCCCTATAAGAAGAATTTCAAATTGAATTTAGCGTTTATATTTTGTGAGGCATGAGTTATGATTTTACTAGTGTTATTTGCCTCAAAATTCATTTTGAATTTTTTTTCATGAGATATAACATTGAAAACATCAGTGAACAAAGCCTTTGGTAAAATAATTTCAAAATTTCGTGATTTCAAGATTCTCTGGGTCTAAAATTTTAATTGATCACCATTATTTAAGATGGTCTTCAAAGTAGCATAGTCCTCGACACTGAACTCGACCAACACTTGGTGTACCTTCCATGTTAGTTTACATTACTCAAACCTATATTGAGAAAAACATGGAATTATTTAGTTTCTGAAAGTGCCTTTAATGTACTTCATATTTGATCAAGTTAAACGAGCAAATACGACATAATCAGTGAACATTCCTTATAATAGTGGACAAATCCACGTCAGCGATATTGCTGCGTACGTGCGCAGTATTGAATTACGCCTTGGTCCCTCCAGTGTAGTAATTAATAAGCCCAACGTATTATTTCATTTCATCGTATGGAAGACGCATCTACAGTGATACTTGAGGAGCCAAAGTATATTTCTACTACTAGGAGTACATTGACCTGCCAAATTGCAAACCAATTGAATATCGACACAAAAATTGTTCATCATAATTTGTTTTTAGAAAAAAATAATGATTTCGGTCGTCACATTGACCAATACTTCTTACCTGTTTATCCTTGGATACAATCTTTGGTGTTTTCCCTTCAAGTGGAATCATAAAACTAAAAAACTAGAGCTCTCACATACGTGTACCCAATTTTGTTTTATGATTCTTAATATTGGTCTCAATATTAAGCGGATAGCGGACATCTCCTACAGAATGTTCTAACTTCAAAGCACTGACTCTAGTATGGTGGATAAATTATTTCATCTCGGCATAATGGGAGTTGTATTAACATCACTCATCGCACATGCCCACATATTTCTGTATTACAAATCTCACCGGAATATCTTCAACTCACTTCTTCGACTGAATCGTTATATAAGAACAGCGTGTAATCACCATGACACATTCATAAACGAAGAAGGTAGAGAATTCATGAGAACACCGGAGATAAGGGAAATCTTGATAACTCGACTGAGGTTGAATAATATATCTGCACTTGACCTTAACACCCAATTTACTTACTTCATGGTCATGGCTTGATGCACCTTCATTAATTTGAATCCACGATTCTCTAACTTTCTCACCATATTTTCCCCCTAAATCTTCGAAGATGAACCAAAAAGATATTTCATTTTTGCACAAAAATATTTTGATTCCAGTCAATAATGAGAAATATTGCATGCACATTAAACCACGATATTTCAAATTAATTGACAGGGCTCGACCTCAGCGACTTTTTCAGAGATAGATCTATAAAATCTGCGCGAAACTATTTTTATACTATCTATATATTATATATTTATACCCGAACTTCTTAAAATGTCGTATACTACTCTACAAAATGTTTTGTAAAATTACCAAATCTACAATTATTAGGAGTATAAAATTACATCTAGTATATGTTGTTGAATCAGGGATACCGGAATGAGCGGAGGACTTGCAGCGACTACCGAAACGAAGAATGGAGTTAAGGAAAACAGAAATGAAGGATGGACTCGAAACATTTACATCGACGCTATTAATTGTACTGGCAATAGACATGGCATTTCTCGGACACTCGGACCCACAGTAACTTTGCTGGCGGAGTGGGAATCCTCTTTTTTTAGAGCATATAATGTTGGCTGTCTTGTTGGAAATGTGCTGTTGGGAGCTCTCTTCTGCTACATATTCAGCGCAGATCTCCTTGCAGTTCTGGAGGCTGCCCTCACGGTTGTGATCCATCTCAACGCCTACACACATTGGCTGTAACTAATTTGGTGGGTATTATATGAATTTTTACATTTAACATTAACACTTGATAAAATCACATAGTGGTGAAGAGACGATTTATTGTTTTAAGACATACTCATGGAGAACTGTTTCGCATACCTGAGAGAAGGCGTAACCATTTGATTTACCGTACTCTTCAAGCTCTCAACTACTTTGTTAACGAAGCCGTCGGTTTAGCGATGTTCGCAATGATCGGGCTTAGGACAATCGCTACCATGTGTTTATTTTTTGTTGTTATCAAGTACGGCCGAGTAGAATGGTGGGTAATATTTTGCCATAAGCTAGTCTTAATCTGGTTTGCATCTTCCTTTTTTTAAAAATAAAGGATTAGGAAGGTAATCTTATCGGAAGATGACGAAGGGGAAACGTCGTTGGGAGATCTTTTTTGGGTAGGGTAAACCTATTCTAGAAATAGAGTCAGTAGAAATTAAGTAAGGAGTTTGTATCAAACTAGAAATATAGTTAGTAGAAATTAAGTAAGGAGTTTGTATCAAACTAAAATTCGTCCAATTAGTCATAATGCCCGGTGGCGCAATCTGGACAGCGCATCCTACTTCTAATGGGATGGTTGTGAGTTCAAATCTCACCCGGGGCAAACT
>JAQFYE010001010.1:0-26648 GCA_034694305.1 Protaphorura glebata | reverse complement strand
GCATCAGTGGGTACCAGCACAAAAAATTCCAGATCGATCCGTCCAGCCGAACAGTCAGGATAATGGCCATGGTGAGTCAAAAAAATTACATTTAAATCCCCATGCCTGTTTGTTTTGATAAGTGTCCTTAATTTCCTTCCTGTAACATAATGAATAGATTTGTTATATGTATGTAGACATTCCCACGGTATTTGTTGAATTGTGATATTATGTCCGCCGCTCAAACATTCTGCTGCCATAAGCACGTGTAATCAGAATTATTTTTTTATGTTTTTGATTCTGAATGAGGGCATTAGTACAAACTTGATTCTGATTCTGACTCCTACTCGTCTGCCCAGGAAATTACACATGCAGATTTTAGTCCACGTGCCTCTCATCCAATCCTCTCGCAAAATATATAATATACACAATTCATAGGAATTTAATTAAAAGATTCCTACATAAATTTTTAACGTTTTTTCAAATTATGCAATCACTATCATTGTATTCAATTTGACAATTACGAAAGTAGTTTTTCGGTACATCATTCGTTAATCAGAATCACTCGTTCGAGTAAATATCTGAGCCCTTACGTTTTTTTCTGTGGTAGTTTTGTAATGAATGAAAGTGTGATCTTTTTCTTTTGACCTGTCTTTCCAAATGGAACGGAAGTTAAAATTCTATAGGAAAGGTTGGACATTGTAAGGGACAGGAGTCAGACATAGCTGAGGAACGAAGGGACGCCGAAAGAATGACCTGTCCAACTTGAAGTTACATGATTGAGTCGTGGCGATTGACTCTTAAATGACGAACCGTTTCATTTTCCTTCAGGATGTCATGTAAAATGAATCTATGGAGAGACTTGTGGGATACCTTCCTTGGTCTAAGGTCCAAAGTACTCAGCCCTTTGTCCTTAGTCCGTCCGTTTGAATTTGAACGGGAAATTGGTGGGTCCGTCCGTCCAGGTAAGGGCTCCCAAGCAATTAAAATGGACTGTACTGAACGAAGGTGTAGGTGTACAGGGTGACAAATATGTATTTTACGTCTTCGTAATTACACGAAGCATTTCCATGTTATTTAGCTCCAATGAAATCTCTGTATATCTAACTTTCCCTATAAATTGTTAAGATATACCCAAATTTTGCAAAACTCTGTATAACGAACGTAAAATATAGATTCTGGTGTCCTGGAGCTCTATATATTTGGGACCCTGTATCCTTAAAGGAAGTAGAGAATAATCCATGGCATTGTATTTTCCGTGTGTATTGTCCGCTGAATCTGAGACAGAAATTTTTTGGAGAAAACAAAACGAGGATTCCTTTAGAGTCTGAAAAGGAGGGCCTTTCTGAAGCATTAACAGAAATATTTTACAGCCCGCCAAGGAGTCATAAAATTTCATTACACCTGAGTGCCGGCGTGTAGTCTAATATTCTACAGTACAGTACACTAAGTACTGTCCAACAACCTGTAGGAAGGAAACCGCGGATGGAATCCAAAGGGCAAAGGCCTTAACTATGTTCAAAACTAAAACTCTTCAAACCATCCATCCATTCAAACTTTTCAATTTACTCGTCAGTACAACTAAAATAAAATGAATCAACTCCAAACAGTTATGTCTTCTTAATTGGAATGAACGATGGAACGGTCTGGTCTTTGACGAGCGTAACCAATTCAATATATCTTCCATGTTAACAAAAATCTGAACCTCAATTGACAGCACAACTATAACTATAACTTGTGTTACAGTCGTTCGTATACTAACTAGTGTGTCTGGAATTTAAGAAAGTCAAAATATGTCTAATTCAAATTCCATTTTAGAACAGTCGTCATAATAAAAAAAATATAAATAACTTATATAAGCTGTAAGAAAACACATAAAATTGAGATTTTCGAATGCAATTGAAGGCAAGACAATTGTCTTGTCAATTGTCATTATATAGACAATTATCTTGTCAGAAGTACTCCTTAGTAGCAGGAGAATCCCCGGTAGTGAAATACTTCCAAAAAGGTACTCTAATGAGAAATCACCTTCAGAGGTACCCCTAGTAGTAGGAATGTACTTAAAAGTAAGATACCCGAATGGAAAGTCCTATGTATTAGACAATTGTCTTGTCAATTGTTATTAGACAATTGTATTCTCAGAGGAGAATCCCGGGTGGTGAAATACTTCCAGAAAGGTAATCTGATAAGATGACACCTTGAATGGTACCCCTAGTAGTAGGAATGCCTTGAAAATCGTCCGAATATGTAGAAATACCTCTGTTAATATATCCCGGACGATATTATTTTGATTTGTAGTGAAATGAAGGTGATTGTTGAGGACTCACGGACAAACACCTTTCATTTAACCTTTTTGCTCTAAATAACTGAGCCATTCTGTCCAATTTATGTCTATCTTTAGAGTCTAATAGGACAAGTCTATAGGATTGGAATGACAAGAAAGGAAAAGGGTCCCTGTCCAGGTATGCAAGGCAAATTCTACGGATAACCCTGTGTGATCGTCATGTCATGTCGTCGTTGTCATGTCGCACGACTATAGGCCTTAAGGCCCCAATGTCCCTTTGTACATTTTGCCCCTTTCTGCTCATGTATTCATCTAATTGTACCTCAACGAGCAAAAAGTAATAAGGAACAAGGGAAAGAATCAACTCAAAATTTTTACAATCCTGACCAACAACTCACTCTTGTGTCCCTGATAAGATATCCACTCATTTTTAATGCCTTTTTTTTCTATTATTTACTAACTCCAGAGTCCACGCCTAACACAATAGGACGACACACCGGAGGAGTTGTTAGGCAAAAGGACTTCCCACTACAATAAAATAAATATGACTCTTGGGGAGCAGTTGAAAAAAAAATGCTCAAAAACGTGTGAAACTACAAGACCACAAACAACAGACACCGCGAGATAACTCAGCCATACCTGAAACTGCCAAGGAATTCAACCATTTCCACCTCAAAATCATTCACTTGGTCCAATCTACCAATATCATTCTAATCTCAACTTTTATTTCATACAACTTAAAGGTGGAATTAACGACACTCACTGATCGGTCAATGTGATATCACGATATTATATTGTGTGAGCTAGTCTGTGGATTTAATGACTTGAGCATAAACAAGTCCAATCTAACGAACGAATTGTCACTTTAAATCAATATGCCTAAGCGAAATACAAACTGTGGTTCCGCAAAGCACAATATTCAGGAAAATTGACTAAAATCGTGCAGAAATTAACATGGTAATATAATTGAATACTGAAATTCCTGACTAATTAAATGAAATTTGCGTGATCTAAAAATACGCTAAAATTTCAAATTACACGACGTCACGTGATTCTACAAAAGAATTCACAAGGTGAAGAAAAATTTGTCAAAAGTGTAAAAAATATTAAAACGTGTGACAAGAAAACACTATTCCATGTAAAAATCAGATTCGGCAGGCCACGTTCTTTGATCGCCGATTCATGTGTCCTGGTCACGAATGTCAAATTTCATTGGCACTTCAAAATATTTTTAGATTCGTCATAACTAGCAGTTGAATTTGCACTGTTTTGCCTGGGATGGCATACATTTTTCAAAAATGTCTAGTTTTGGACCAAAATTTGACCTGCCGATAATAAGACACTTTTTGCAACTACTTCGATTGGTTTCTACGTGAAGACCGCCGAGGGTCAAAACCGGTGGACATAATATGGTTAGGAATTTGACGACATCTCAATTACACTAATTGGTAAAAAGAGGGTGTTGCAAAATAAGGTGTTACTTACTTATTGTCGATGTTCATGTGGCGCTTGTAAGGACATTGAGTCCCAGGTTGTGGGAGCCTCGAGGAAGCGGCGGAGCGGCTCGTGGCCTGTCCGCTCCTTCCTAGACGTACAACCACAGCCGAACACTCAGACCAGACACAGACGATTTTTAATTCAAACAAATCCAAATTTTGAAAAAAAAAACTTAATAGACTCTTCACTATTCTCAACTAATCACTCGAGGAATAGGACGAAGACACACAGCACTAAGGAATTCCCTTATTTGGTTCTTCTTAAGTGTAAATACTTGGCATTCTACAAAAGGCATCCCTCTTACTTTTTTTTTCACAACCACCGAGGAAATGAAACGGACGTATCAAATCTTTTCACAACACTTTGTAATTTTTCACAAAAATACTCACTTTTAGTGAGAAAATTTTCAGAAATCATGAATCAGGCACTTACAAGTTTGGTCAGAATCTTTCAAACATACTGGAAAATTAAATCTTTCCTTGCCTTCAAAAATTTATCAACTTCTCCGAAAATTGTTAAAGATGGAAACTCTTTGTCATAAAATTTTGAACACTTTCTGACGAATGGCGAAGATTTGGATGGTTATTGGCTGTTGCTGTTGCAGAAGACCGATGATGAAGTGTTTGCTTTTTTGAAACGTTTTATTTCAATAATATTTTCGGAAAAAGTGATGAATTTAATTTAATCTTTGGAATTCATAACCGATTATCCTGTAACGAAGAAAATGGTAATAAACCTTGAGACAATTCACAACTGTGACCACCGCAGATTTCTATAATTGATATTTTCTGTAGCGGTTGTAGTTGATCTGAAGGACTAAAATTTTGAGATAGTCGTAATGTCAATAGTGTCCTCATCGGAGGGTCATTTCGGTCCATCACCCCCACCGGCTCCTTGACTGGGCCAGTAGGAGTGTCAATAAGTCAGGACGACAAAACACTTTTCCAAAAGTGAAATCAATAATAAATTCTCTTCTTGTCCTTCAAATGACATCACATTATTTCCTTCTCCGTTTTATGCTATGTCGGTTTTTCACGAATTTCACACCATCTCGTCCTTACATGCTACCACTTTAAACACCGAAGTAGCAAGATTCTCTTTTTATTGTATTTTTTTTTCAATATATCCTGAAAAATTTGGAAAAATAAATGTCCGAAGGATTTTTCCTCAAAAAGGCACAGATTTGATTGTTCGCTATTTTCCGGGTTATTTGTTTTGAATCGCTCGCTTAGGTTTAGCTGGAGTGATGTTGTCCGAGGAAAGGTGTGATAGGAATTGACGGACTAAATGGAAACGCTCTGAGGTTCACACAAAAAGTACTGGCTGGGAGCATCTCACCAGCTAACCAGTGAACCAACCCAGCTCATCACCCAATCTCTCACGAGGGACACCCTTCAACTGTAAATTTCTACTGAAACACCCTTGATTGGGTACCTAGCCTTTGCTTCATCACTCGAAAAATTCGTTATGAACGTACTCGTAAAAATGTCTGGATTGTAAGAGAATCGATAGACTTGCTGAACAATTAAGGTCACTATTGACCGTAGACTGCCCTACAGAGCATTCCAGGGACATTTCTGTATTACGTTTTTGTAAGAAAGCGCCCGAATGTGAATAATATTTCTGTGGTTGTTCGCTAAAACACAGTCATGGTGTTTTTCTTAACGGTTGAGTAGCGTACGTTGTGGGAGCTTGAGTGTGTTCTCCTAAAAAACCTCCTCCCAACCAGTCCACACTGTGATCCATGTCTTCAGTTAGTTCCATGTAGTTAGTTAACCAGTGACTGAACACTTGGTCAGTTAGTTCACTACTACACTCTCTACAACTGGAAAAAACTCTTATCATTCAAAACAAACAAACTATCTAATAATACAAAGCACATTGCAATTTTTTAACGCCGGGCCTCGTGGTCTCTTAGGGTGTTGCAAAATATTGTAAACATCACATTCAAATTAAATAGGATGCCTTTTAAACCACTAAATGTCAGTTAATACTTTATATATGACGTATTCTTTTTAGCCTCTGAGCCTCTATGCTATACCAGATGCATTTTGTAACCTACCTTTTAAGTTTTGGGGTCATGCAGGTTAATGTTTCCTAACACCAATTTTAATTGCCAAAACCGCAGATCTGATTGACCTGACAAATTGTCAACTGTCATCTGTTTCGAATAATTGACTTTGGGTAGAATTGAAAATAACGTACGAGGAAAGTGCTCAAAGATGTAAATCACGAAATCGGCTTTAGAAAATTATTTTCACTGGTCATTTTTATACGTATAGTTGGAATATTTTGGCCCAGAAATAAATACTTCTTATTTTAATCTTTAAAAAAGTAATTTATGTACCAAATCGTATGCAAGTATACAAATTTATGAGTTTTTCACATATTCCGATATATCATTATAAGTATACACTTCAACGGCTTTCCGAGCATTTCTTCTTAAATTAATGGTGCGGAGACCATTTCTTGGTGAAACCTAAATAGAATTTCCTATGTCAAAATTCGGAACAAAGAATTTCAGACGTCTTTTAAAAAAACCTTGTAGAAATTTGTATAGCTGATTCGGTAGTTCGAAGCTGGACTAGTTTCCTCGTTAGTTAAAGTTGACCACAACAATCTCCCGCGCATTTTTCTTATGTTTCCAGCACAGTAGATAAAATTTGAGCGTAAAGTTTGCTTAAACGGATCCGCACGAGCCATGTCGTAGCGTAAACCACCTGTATAGATACAGAATAGTGCAAATTATCACAAAACAAATAATCACTTTGTATGTTAGCTCCTTGCGATTTGCGAATTTGTCATGTGTACACAGAACAGAGGACTGCGTGGATCGTGGATTTTTTTTTTCACGAGGGATACTTGGTTTCATACTATTTTTTTTTGTTATGTTGGATGAAATGTTCATGTTCACAAACAACTTTATCATGAGCTCCCCCTCTTTTTGTTCCCTATTATCTTCAGAGATAATGGAGCTATTGTGACAAAAACTCACAATGATAATAAGGTGTAAGGATGAGACTGACAGACAGACAGACAGACAGACAGACGTACTTTCTAGGATTTCGCCTCACTTTTCCTGTAGTGACCCAACAAATAATCCACTCACTATTAGGGTGCAGTGTCGGTCAATAGCCATTCGGGTCATCCGTATGGTCCGTGCACTGCACAATTAACTGTTTTTATTCCACAACTATTATCAGATTTTGAAGCATAATATAAATAAGACATGGGGAAATGGGAGTTTCGACTATATCTTTGCTCAAGTGCGATTTTCTGATTCTGAATAAATCATATTTTAGACAAAATGTATATCTCACTATTAAACTATGGAACAAGAATTATGGATCACCTTGTATGGCATTGAATATGTCAAATATTTACCGCAATCACAAAGAGCAATAAAAAGTAATAAAACTAATTGTTGATCGAAGAGGGGACAATGGAAGTAATTAGTGGCCAAATAGGGTCACATGGGTCAATTATATAGGTCAATTATACCTACTCATGTAAACCATGTTTAGTGGTGCGCGATATGATATGATATATCATTTTATCACGAGGTTTTCATTCAATTCCGCGGCTGTTTAAAATGAGACTCAAATGGTATGACTCGAATTGTCCGACGCCTCATTCTTAATATTATCCGCCTCATCAATTCTGAAATTGTGTACTATTTAGGGTAAACTGGGCTAATGTCCCCACATTTAAGTTATGTGTTAAAAGTCAGAGTCAATGGGCGGGTGCAGGGAGGTTCTATACATTTGCAATACTGGGAACTTTTAGCACATCCCCCTTCAGTGAGAAGTTTTGGCCGCGTTTACCCTATTCTTTATTAATTAAATGTAATTACTAGTTGTAGTTATCTTTAGCTGAATAATATTTTGATGAGTGTCGGGAATTCTCAACAAATTAATATTTTTAATTTTCACCGCTTTCACCGACTTTCATTCTCCTGGTTTTCACCAGACAACATACTACGCGTTAGGAGGTTTATTTCAATTTGCTGTTTTTTAAAGCATATTGTTACGGCACCCTCACAAAAGTAAGATATATATTATGTAGAGAATTCTAAAAGGAACCTTCGGTGCAACAAACAGTAACGTTTAAAGGATATGCTCAACCTTTCCAGGGTTATTTTCATAAATGCGCACGCGATTTGGAATTGAATTATAATTACTAAAAAGGGTTAATGCCGATAGTTTGACCTCTTTTGCGCATCTTCCAAAAATGGATGAATAATTATGGTGCCGAGATACAGTCCATAGTTTTGTATTCAATTCGTCCTGATCACTGGTCACGAGTTGAACACTTATGGTGAAAAGGGCCCACTCTTGACCCCGCCCAGTCTCACGAACACAAATCTCTAGCCAAATCTGTACTCCACGATTTAACCAACTCCGAATTGATTTTTGAATATAAATTCTTCCAACACGAAAACCTCACACTTCATAATTCATTTTCCCACTCCTGACGTCCTGACATATACTCTTCTGTCTTAAGCCGAAAGCTTATATTTTATTCACTTCTGAGTTTCTTGAAAATAATATAGGAAATCACAACTCAGATGTGTGACTCTGACCTGGATGTACCAGTGAAACTGACCCACATTTTATTACGAACAAATAAAACCAAATTCCATCGCGTCGAAAATAAAACCGGAAGTACTCCAACCCGAAGAATGAAATTAAAAATACAAATAGCGCCTCAAAATGCAAATCAAAGTAAATAAAGCAGAAGCAGTGAGGAGAACTACGTAGACAGGGTGGCTCAAATGTAACAGTTTGAATTCCAAATAACATTCTTCTTCGACCGGTAAATCAAAAATTGAAAAAGAATTCAGTTCTAGTACCATTTTATGTTCAGCGTTTACGTATTTGATTGCTGGCAGCAAAAATTTTGAACTTTTTTGAGGATTTGGTTCATTTGGAAGCAAGACATTCAAATGTTATTATTAAAAATGCACAGAAATGCTCTTGGCTGATAGGAATTTGACAATTCTGATTTGCCGTCGCACTTATTATCAAATAAATGTTATTGTTACTGGTACCTTGTAAGTTTTAACCCACCCAGTATGTTAATCTTAATTAGCATTACCTCTCACCTTTGGTGTAGTGAGATTGTGACAAATAAATGCATGCATGACAAGGTAATTCCACCTACGTGTTCCTTCCTCAGCTGTTCTCAGAACTTTCCATGTAGTGACGATCCACAAAAATACAGAATGCAAATATTACAAGGAAACTCTTTGACATGAAAATTCATTGAAATCTCTCAATGGGTGTGCGTGAAATGAAATAAATGCAAAATAATAGAACTGGTCAAAATTGGGGCAAGTTGGCTCGAATAGGACATCCTTGGTATTGTTGCTACGCCATGCTGCATACAGTTAACAATACATTAGAAATATTTTGTGTAAGGTTTGACTTCAAATTGAATCCTTGGACGATCGTTGTAAAATCAAAAATAAGGAAACCCTGATGAAAGGATTTCCTTGTTAACTAATGAGCGGAGTGACTGAGCGATTAAATGGAGGAACTAATCCATATGTTCCGCACGGACAGTGCATTCCATGGAATCCATGATGGAGATGCGTCATTCATATGCATTACAATTACTATTTTTGGTCAGAAATCCTTTGACTTATAATTGAAACGTGTTGAAAGGGCAAATGTTGTTGACCATGCACGACCAATAAGACGTCACACGATGACAACTTATTAAATTCCAGCAACTATTTGTAATCACAATAATTTCCGTGGTTGACCTTATGACACGATCTACCACATGTCCACTGTTAAAATTTACCTATTTGACGTCGACACAGGATTGCTTACAATTTTAGGTCTAACGTCATTAAATTAGCTTCCGAATTTTGAATAAATGTTATGGTCAACATTCGAATTAAAATCTCTATTAAACTATTTCGAAGGAACTTCACAGTTCAGAGTAATATTGACAATTATTTGTTTCCAACAAATTATGCAAGGTCGAATTTGATATTTTTGACCAATTTTGGCATTTTTATATCGCAGTCGTAATGGAAAAATACATAATGATAGAATTTGTTGTTTATGACCCGAACAATTTGATTAAAAATCTCCCAAGGTGTACTGGCCTTCTTGGAATGGAATACAAAACAATAATTTTGTCATTGGGGAAATGAAAAACAAATTTTAATATTGTTGTTTAGACTGGACATTGGTTGGAAGAGTTTGATTTTTAAAGCCGTCATAACACCCCAACTCGGGCATGGAAGGAACATAAAAATCTTTAAGGATTTTTAGCAATTCATTGTCATAATAAAGTCTGACCGCACACGCACACAAATCCAACACACCCAGTCATGGACTGACTCGTAAAAATCAAACTAAAATCTTGTGCCTGCACAAATCGTTCAAAATGATTGAGGTCGCTGATTTATCACACAAAACACAACACAACACAACGTTCGTATTTAAATACTTATACTCGTAATAATGCAATCCTTTTTTTTTGCACCACTTTTTTTGCGATGTCAAAGTGTATGTAAATACCATGTGCATGAGAGTTATGCGAACCTGAGATCAAAAAATCACAACAAACAAACATATGTATGCGTATAGGGCAGCAAATATACAAGTATCTGGATAGGATCGGAATACCTCTCGAAAAAAGTGAAACATTCATGTGTATGACCCCAGGTGCGACCCGATGGAAATTCTGGCTGTGAAGTTCAAAATTTTGGAATTCTGTCCATGGATTGTTTATTATAGGAATGCGAATATTTAAGAATTGGGCATATGTGAGACCCTGTAGAAGGGAACAAGGAAGGAGAGTTGGTGAAAAGTAAAGACAATGGAAGGAATGGCAATAATAATATTAATAATCAGAAAAAATCCTCAGTGAATTCGTGAGATGGATAATAATAGTCAAAAGTTTAACAAGTCATAAGTCATCTGCTCACGAAACGAACATAGTTCGTAACAAAAAAAAAACAAAAGCCAAAACAAACGTTACAGAAGTACTGCTTAATTCTCTTGTCTGTTTTTTTTTTGTTTGTCACTAAACAACTAACTCTCCTCCTCAATGGATCATTAAGAACGTAAGAATGACAAGATAGTTTTTTGGGATCAGATATGGACATGGGCGCGTTCCCGTCTCAAATCTATTCAGATTTCACCTTAACGTTCGCAAAAAGTACATTGCGCCATAGTCTGACCATTGACCATATAACATATTAATTCGTCTGGCCAAAAATTCAAGAATACACTCCACTAAACGACGAAACAAAAGGTGAAAATTAATTGTCCATTGTCTCACATTTCTCCTGGGACAAATAAAAGGGTCAAGAAAATCGTAAACATTTTAAAAAATGGGTTCTGCCAACAACTGTCTGATGAATTCATGAATTCTCAAGACAAAAATTAAAATGCGCCGGGATTTTTTGAGTTATTTGAACAAAATGCATAAAAATAAACAGTTAGAAGATTTTTGTCGGAGTAAGAAATAAGTGGATCATTTCTGCTGTCTGACATTATTAGTTTTTGACTCCAGACCACACTTCCATTTACATTTTAGACTTGGTAGTCTGAATAAGCCCTTGACGTCTAGAAAATTGGCAAGAACATACATTCGATAAAAAGGTCAGTAAAAGTTCAAGTGCCGGCTCTTTTGTACTTCTTATTAGTTTTTCCCGTCCCAGCATGGATGCCTTCATTAGTTTCATCGCAAATAAGAAAAAGAACAGCCAAAGAAAAAGATTTTTTTGGTTCGCGCCTTCTTTGGTGAGAAGACCGGGTGGGCCAAGACAAGACATGAAAAGGAAGCAATACAATTTGATTTTAAACTTCAAAGTGGATCTTCCTCTCAAGTTTCTTTTTAAGAACATGTTGAAATTAAAGTATTTTGAAAAAAATGTATATTTCCTTTAAAATTCAGCAGTCGCCTTGAGATTCCATAGAATTTTGAAAAAGGCTATCGTATACACCTTATGGCAAAATGTATACCGTTAGAATTTTTTGGATTTTGTGTATGTCGTAGTCCTGGTAATACTGAACAACTTTTGTGAAGGCCCTGCCCCAAAAGTCTAACCGTTTGGCCGCTAGAAACACACTGTTGGCTATGTGCGACGAGGTAGAGTGAAAGTCAAAGTGAAAGTCGGTGTACGCCATTGCACAAGCCCAACAGTGTATTTCTAGTGGCCAAACGGTTATATTTTTTAGGGTCGGACCTTCACAAAAGTTGTTCAATATGCCAATTTCTGCAACATATAAAAAAATCTAAAGAATTCAAACGGCGTACATTTTTTCATAAGGTGTATGCGGTATCTTTCTCATAAGTCGTAAATCTATGTTGTAAACGGCTATTACATGAACAATTCCAAACTAAATACTCCAAAAAACGTATATCTCATAATTTTCCCCAATTTTTCCTCTCCCACTGGGTGTAGAAGGGATGAATTCTACATATAACACACATTTCGTAATTTTTTGCTCAAAATATTAATGCGTGCCGCGTGCCTGACCAGTTTGACTGCACGCGATTCTGCCCCCTGGCTTAAAACACGCAGACTAATTTGAGATTTAAATTTGTTGGGTCGAAAGATATTTCCTTCCGCGCCCGTATTTGTGAAAATAAGTTTTTGAGGGACGCTCTGCATGTGATGACCTTACGTGGCATCCTGCGAGAACCTGAGCCTCAAGATATCTTCACGTACCGGGGAAGTTAACAGGACTTTGTAGGAATTATTTATTACATATCATTTTCCCCTGAATCCTTATGGAATTCATGTACAAATATTCTCAATCTATTCTGTCATAAATAATGTACAGGATTCTTCATTTTTGGTTGTGTTGAGCCTGGAAGGGGGTATGTCATCTTCTTTCGACTAGAGCTATTATTTACTACCGGGTAGCGCTGCGCGGGCACCCTGGTCATAACAATTGGTTAATTATTCAGCAAATCTAGGAATAACAATACAAAAAGTCTTATTTTTTATGAACTGATTTGTAGATGGTTAGAGGCCAGGGTGGCGATTAGGTTTAAAGAAAAAAAAAAAAAGTAGTTTTTATTTTTTTCTATTGAGTGAGATGGAAAGACCTCCTGAGTTGACCTGCAGGGGGTGTAGTTAGTTTTCCCTGCTCAGGACTACCACACCCCCCTTCCGTATTATTCTGGATTTAAATTTGCATAACGAGTCCAAGTCCAAACTAATCTCCTCACTGACTCACTGACTCATTTCAATCGATAATCAGATTTTTATAGCGAGTCGAATTCAGTGGTGCACATGCAATTTGGAACCAAATGAATCTCTGGACTGGTACTTCGTTGCTACTGTCTCCATTTTCTTTGGAATCTACAGGGTGTTCTAAAAAAAGTTGGGTGAGCCAAAATACTATTACCGTGGAGGAAATGTGAATTATTGTGATTCTGGACCATCCTGTGTATCTTCGATGTTTATATACCGTGTGAGTCCTTGTTAATAATATTCTTCGAGACAATTCAATACGGTTGACTGGTTATTGAGAATAACAACAATGGAATGGAATGGACTGGTAGTTGGAGTTGTGGACTTTTTCTGAACATTGTTGTATGTGTATTGAAGAAAACGCCCTTTGAACTGTTGGGTTGTTTGAATGGCTTCATTATCTTTGTGTGCTATCGAATCTCTTCTCACTAGAATGGACAGTGTCACTCGATCTTCATCTCTTCAACAACTACCACTGATTCCACATCTTCAGTCATCCATAATACATGCAGATTAATCACCTTCACAGACCTTCCTTTGTAAGGAAACAAGGAATGGACACTTTACCAGAAACACCCTACATTTTTTAAACATTTAGATACATCCTTTTCAATCACACTTTCCACCGTTCATCTTCTCTACCTCCCGCATTCACAAAACAAATGAAGTGGACGGAAATGATTTTTAACTTAAGAAGCGGTCCAAGTATGGCTTTTCAAAAAAAATGTTTCTACCTGTATCATGGTTTTATCTTCCGATTAAGGTTATTCTCTACTGCTAATTCATTCCAAGTTCTATGTTGGGGTTCCATTCTGGAGGGATGACATGGTTGCGTATATTCGTTCTACACTGGAGGTTTGTCCAGCAGACAATCACTAAAAAACGTCATCGGCAAAACGGAGGCCGATGGTTGCATTTTCATATGTTGACCTCCTGAACAACTCTTGTGAAGGTCATACTCCGAAAAGGTTCACTGTACCATTCTGCCCCTAGAAATACTAAACCAAATACACTTTGTGACGTCATGAATACGTCACACACCTCCATGACCTTAACAAATACATTTGACCCATACATTTCCAGGGGCAGAGTGGTTAGTTTTTTGGGGTAGAATCTTTACAAAGGTTGTCCAGGAGGTCGATGGTTGAAAACATTAAAAATGCAGCCAAATCCGACAGCCAACTTTCACCCAAGACTGTGCTGTTTTCTTTGAGTTCAACATAACTGATACGATCTATGCATCTACATAGAGCTAAGTCCACACAAATAACCGTAGATCCACGTCCACGACCTAACCAGCTGTGTGAAGTTGAGATATGCATTTTGTGAAAAATTCTATAAAGGAGTTAACTATCCATAGAACTTCTACAGTATCATACTGAACAACCTGTCAATCAAGTAAATGCACGTATTCCTCTAATTAGGCAAATGAAAGGAATTAATTAATTAATTTGAATTGAGATATTATCCAGTTCTGTTCAAAGTGCTAATGACCTATTAACGAGACAATTGAACACGGTACTTAATTGAGAAATTACCAATTAGATCTACACTGCATTCGTTTATATGATAAAGATCTACAAAATTTCCCATACAAAAAGAGATCCATCCGAGTGTATTGACTCACAACTTAATTAGTTAATGAGCAGGTGTCATTCGGAATCGAAATTGCATGGATCTGATAAGGATAAGGAGTGAGTTCTATGCCAAGAGCCAATTAGATCATTAACTATCTTCCTTTATTCCTCCCCGCAGTACTTTGTAAATTAAGTACAGGGACGATCAAAAATGTTGTCAACATTCTCACCAAAGTGGTTAAGAACGCATAAACTTAGAAGTGGAAGCAGCCATAGTTATTTGGGTTGGTTTAAAAGTTTTGAATCAACCTGTATAATTTGTGATGATTGGAATCGTTAGTCCATTGAATAACTTTATTTGATTTGATTCACTCACAATAAAAACCTCACATCTGAAACCACAACTCTTTTTCTTATATAATTTTCCTTGTGGCTTTTTGGGATAATTGCCAGGGAGTTCAGAAGTTGTAACCGCCGCCGCGCCGTCAAAGGTGCGTGAGACCAAAAAAAAATTAAAGGCAAGTCAATCAAAAAATCTTGTGGTTGAATCTTATTAGCTAAAAACTTGTTCCTGGACTTGAACCGAAAAGTTATGCAATCGGAATGGACAATAATATTATGTTGAATAAATGACGCAAGAAGTAGGAGAAGAGGATTCAAAATATGTACAAGTTATTAAGTTCCATTCCATGCATATGTTAGTCATGCAAGTCATTACTAATTATTTATTACCTTGCCGCCGGTTAACCCTTCGTACTTACTATGACCACTTACTAACTACTTAACCTTTGAATGAGCCAATTCGCAAAAACTTATTACAAACTTTTTTTTCTCTTCAACATTACAACGATTTTACAACTTCAAAGACAAACGCAAACGCAAAAGCACAGAAGGCAATGTCCAGCCTTGACATTTAAAATGCTGGCGAGCGTGCAGTCCAAATATTTCCACTCCAGACAAAGAGAACCCGAAAAAATTATTTAGTCCCTCGTGGATGAATTAAATGCAAAATATTACAATTGGGGCAAGTTGGTACAAGTAGGACATCCTTGGTATTTGCTGTCCCATGCTGCATACAGTTTGTCAAAATTTTGTACAACTATTTTGCCCAAGATTTGAAATGTTACATTTAAGAACCGCAGCGAAACCTTAAAAGAAACCGTAAAGATGACTCGAATAATTTCTGAATTTGTGGATTAAAAATAAACAATGTAAGCGTCCAAAATAAGAAATCCGGTTTAGATTGAAATATTTTATTCCACAATTTAATAAACTTAATTTTTATGAAGGAAGTAGAAGTTTTTTCTTAAAAAACTGTACATTTTATGTTTAACCATTGGACAGGACATTTTGTGACAACACATGTAATGTGGACTCCATGTAAGTTGGTGCGAGAAGGAAGGTATTTTATGACAACTGACAAGTTGTACAACACTCAAAACTTCAACAGTTTCCAGAAAATCCATATTAAATGTTCATCTGACCCGTATTGAATTACACGGACAAGAGATTTTGGTGTGTTGACGATATTTTATCCACTTTTATTGTGACATGTCTTGTGACAGGGTCTCTTTGTTACCAATTTTATAATGACCCCTCATGGATCTGCACTCCAACCACTGCCTCCCTCGTCTCCATGAAAAACAACACTCTCTGCAATCTAATCCAATGGAATGGAATTATAAGTGCAACCCAAAAATCTTCAACTCACAAATCCAAGTTACAGACCAACTATGAAAATTAAAAACTTTCAAATTCTTATGAAGGAAGAATTTGCAAATATTTCGAAATTACATTTTCTACTATGGGAATTTTACTATCTTCGTTTTCCAGACAAAACTTAGGCAGATTTCACTATAAATGCAATTTGATACATTTTTACCAATTTTGTAAATGTTTCCTTAACATAGAGAGCGGAATAACAACATTCCATTCCTTAAGATACTGAAATGGATTCTGGTCCATGGACTCTGAGACTCAGCATCCCAAGTCCTGATGAAGTATCCTATGACCAAAATTCATGCAAATAAGGGTGGAACTCAAGAAACTAAAATTATTTGGGTGGATCTCTTTTTCTCACCACGACAAGGACTTGGATTTTTTTTTCATCAAAATACCCGTTTACATTTATTCAAAAATATTAATCAAAAGATTAATAAAAAATAAGCAGTGTCCCTAAAGGTCATGGCCATGGCTGGACACAAGGACACACTGTATATGTGCACTGGCTATTTTCAAGTGTCCCTTAAGTCCTTCTTTTATTTCTTTTGTGAACAGAGAAGACCCGTGCCACAGATTTACTTTACCAAAGATTGGATTTAGATTCTGATTGAATTGTTGGTTTATGTGCATACCTGAATTGAATGACATGTGCATGTATTATTATCTCAGCTCTTTGGTGAACTTAGAATCTAATAAGACCTCACAGATGGACAGTGGACAGGAGCTCAAAAATGTAAATTTAATCCCGCACTTGTATTGTTACGACAGGAGTGGAGTCTGATATCTCGATAATAACTTCAAGGGTCACCCATCAAAATAAAGATAAACAGAATCAATGTGACCATTTTTATTACCTGCTACTGTACTGTCAGGTATATTCTGAATAGAAATTCCAGTGGCTGGTCATTATGCTAAACATTCGGACATTGGAACCAGAATCAATGCATATTTGCCGATAACAAGATGGTAACAAAATTGAGAAAATGCCAAAACGGTAGAAAAATATACGAAAAACCTAATAGAATGTTTTATTGGGAAATTCAACTTCGACACAGACTGACACAAATTTCATGATTTCATTTCCTCTGTTCACATTCACATCAGAAACAAAAGAAGGGAATGTGAAATTAATGCAAATTAACCCATGTAATGTGCTTGTATACACAACACCTTCATTTTTTTTCTTTTAATAAAAAATCTCCAAAACCATGTGGAGAGGAAATTAACGTTGAAGATGATTATTTGATGGACTAAAGGGAATGGTGGAATGGATTACATTTGCATTTTTTGGAACTCAACATACATTATTGGCCCAGTGCAGTGGAGTGGACTGCATTCCATTAATTCGAAGATGAAATCAAATGATAAAAGTACAAACCATTCCTCTCCATTTTATTATACCAGCGTTTTCAGTTCAGAATAAATTTTTCCCAACCGTGGACACGAAAATTCCTTAAATCGAATACCTCTCTTAGTCAAACAAAAATTCAAAAACATGATCATTGCATAAAGTGGCATTTATTTACTGATATTCACCGTTAAGTATAACGAAACACTGTTTTCTTCCATAGAGATTAGTTTGCTTTCTATTTGGTACCCCTAATAGTAGGGATTATTCTCAAAAACCAACTTTATGAACCCGTGACCTTTACATGACCATTTAAAAAAAATCATGACACAATGCTCTCACATAATAAGGTACTGCAATGTTTTTTTTTTCATTTCAACACCCCATGACGTTTTGCTCCTGCAACCCGATTTTGCACATTTTAATTTAGAAACGCCACAATGAATAAATCATTGAACTTTTTGAAGAGATCACGGAAGCCTCAGGCTTATAATTCAATTGTCGATTTCTTCTTTACAAATCTACAGAATTTTCCATGCATTCGTGTGCTCATGTGCATGTTCTTGTGACCTAGGGATATGAATTCGTAGAGTATGGATGAGGTCCAAGTCCCAAGTGTGTCCCAGCAGGTGAGAGGACATTAAAAGAAGTGCTTATGCAAATGAACACTTGGATGAAAGGGTTGCCTTTGACTCAATTAGTCCTCGTGGTTAATTTATTAGGTCTAAACCCTTCATTAAATAATCCAACAGACTCAGAGTTGAGGACGCATGCTCAAACTCGCACTGAGCATATTCCACATGTACTCTTATCCCAATTCCATTGCTAAATTCAGAATATCAAACTAAACTTTTTCAGAGAGCATTTCTAGCTAAAAATAATAATTGGCAACTTCAACAAAATTTTAATATCCGAACAACTCTTGTGAAGGTTCTGACCTGAAAAGTCGAACCGTTTGGCTGCTAGAATTACTACAAGGCTTCAAACGCACTTTGTGACTTAAGGAATCTGTGACGCAGTCTTGACGCCACAAGATATATTTGGCTAATGTATTTCTGGCAGTCAAACGGACTTCTCGTGATCAAGCCATCAACTTCAACAAAATCTTAATATCCAAACAACTTTTGTGAAGGTTCTGCCCTGAAGAGTCGAACCGTTTGGCCGCTAGAAATACTACAAGGCTCAAACGCACTTTGTGACTTAGGAATCTGTGACGAAATCATGACGTCACAAGGTGACCAATGTATTTCTAGCGGACAAACGGACTTCTCGGGATCCATCAAGGGCTACCAAAATTCACTGAATTCTAAGGGTGCCCTAATGGCCGTGATATACTTCCGGTGCTCCTGTGAAATGAAGAATAGAAAAAGTTGAGGACCTGCGCGGGAGCTATTCGGAATATACAACAGAATCCCTTCTTAGGCCGACTGAAGTACCTCTCTAGCAGGTTCACCCTTGCATAAAGACCACTTTTTATGCACTCCGAATACTAGCCTAAATAGAAAAGTAGCGTATTGAATGAAAAATGAAATGAGACAGAAGCTTCGGAACACGGCGCCTTGAAAGTGTAGAGTGAATTATTGAACCTCTCATCTTGCTAATTTCTTCCTTCCTAAAAAAGTCCTAAGGAATTTTGAATATGCACTGGATGAGACATTCCAATGGGAATGGAACCCGCAAAAGGTCATCCCATAAACCTGTAAATTATTTCCTTCAGGAGAAAACAAGTTCCATTCCATTCGAATTTTGCTGATGGCGCTTGGTTGGCGCGGCGCTAGTACGACCTTCATAATCCTACCTCTGTACTTTTGCTAAATGCTAACTGTCATATTTTTTTTTTGGTGTGTTAAAGCCTTGCCGAAGCCGTCATCCCCTCTAACCAGCTTTTCGCCTTTTAATTTGTTCCAAATGAACGGCGCCGTTTGGTTCATCTGAATACCTCACGCCAAGCCAAGTCTTGAGAAGTTGTCAGCATATATTATACCCATTATGGGATTAGCCCAACACACAGTCCTGTCTTTCATAAGGAAGTTTACTTTAATGGCTCCGTTCAATTAGCTCGTCCCATTTTTTTTAACTCATCCTCACTAGCTAATATAATTTGTATGTCATGTAAGTGATACACTCATCCCCATGACAACCGCCAAACTCAAATTATGCACAAAGTGAATCCCAACCCTTACTTTGTATGTATAATGAATTGCCCATTTAGGTATTCCATCAACATAAACATAACATAGAACATACACAAAATTCACAAGGTATGTTCCGGGGTAGGAAAATATGTACGTTATATCGAATGTCGATTTTTCTGAACACAGAAGAGATAGGAAATTGTAACCCAGTGATTTAGGATTGGATTTGTCCGCTGTAACGAGAGTGCGTTAAACGGAATGTAAATTAATGTATGTATTGGATCAGCTCCAGAACATCCCTTGGGAGTTGAAGGATTCTAGTAGTAACCGCAACCGTGCAATCCGGTTTTTAGAAAAAAAAACTGTAGAATTAGAGAATATATGGTGGATGGATTTGTATTGCTTGAGGTGTGGGCTTCCATTTTCACCTGTGAAGAGAACGTGTGTGCATGTGCCGTGGGTACAGTTAATAATAATTACCTATTAAATTAAATGAGTTGAAGAATGGGCTGAAGGAAAGAAAGGAAGAATAAGTTGTTGTAGGGCGGACTCAAATTTTGGACCACCAAAAGTGTAGAGTGTAGAAAACCGAGTCCAATTCTTAATTGCTTTCTCTCTCCACAAAACAAGTGCGAAGATGTTCTAGTCAGTATTTTACTTCTTTTCATAACTTTTCTCAACCAAAACCTATGTATGCCTTATACAAATTACTCAAGGGTTTCATAAAATTAATTCATTCTACCCCTTTAACCACAAGGCAGTCGTTTTAATCAATCATTCACGTTCACGTGAATTTTATATTTTTTGTGTGAAATGCATCAATTTTTTGTATATGCTGAATTTTCTTGAAATTTTGAACCAAATTTTTTACATTCAATACAAATTTGTTTAAAACTCTACACTTGAAGGTATACGTTACAAATACCATTGTTTTATAATTATATAAAGTATTATAGCTCAAAGCTAGAGATTTTTGAACATTTTCATCCGTGTTCATCCAGGCATATGTTACTGACATCTGAATTGCTGTTCTAGAAGCCGTGTTTTTGAATTAGAACGACAGTCATTGTATTAATGCATGATTGTTTTGCAATCAAACAATACTGATATGATCACTAACCTGAATTTTTTTCTTTAACCCTTGATTTCATGAAATTCCATTTCCTACACATATTTCTGAACCCTTGCATGGTTTTTATGCATATGTATGTGTATGTATGTGTGTAAGCACCCATGTGGTCCTTAGTCCTGAGATATGAACCCCTTGGTGGAAAATCCACTCAAGTTGTGGAAGACAAGGAAGGTAAAAAGGAAGGATAAAATGCCAATCGTGATTAACACCTCTTTGTGTTTCCTCACACCTTTTGTCCTTCCTAGACAGCAATTCCAATGTACTACTATTCCGCCATTTTATTATTATCATAGGCTAGAGTCCTCAAAAATCAAGAATTTGGGGAAATATAAACTTTTGCCTGCAATTTACTTCAAAATTAATAATTTAACTCATTTTCAGGAGTTATTGACGTAAAAGTCCCCAGACTTAGGGAATTTCCTAAAAGTTTCCATGAATGAGTGAGGTCTGGAAAAGCTACATGCATTTTAACTGATGGGGACTTTTAGCACATCTCGCTTTGGAGGGTTACAAACTGGTAAGGTCTTTCATTTTAAACTTTGTACTTGTATTGTTGAATAGAGAGATGGAGGTTGGAAGCCGATGATATGATGATTGGGCCCTAATGGCTCTACAAACAAAACAAGTTCCATTTGATGGACTCTGTCAACTCGGACCACGTCGTCCGTCATGGAAAGATGACTTTGATTACTAACACTACATAGTGCTACCCAGGAATCACATATTCCCACCATCTCTACAATAGTAAGTACGGAATGTCATGGAGAATTGGAGAACCCACCGTGCACGCACGAGACCCGCTCGGATTTTAACTATCATCATACGGTGAAAGTTATAGGAATTCTGTGCATGGATTGTTTTAAAAGGAATCCGACTTTGAAAAAATTCCGATCATCCTAATAAAAATTAAAGGGTGAATATGTCTCCGTTCACTTTTGTACAGGTGTTCAGTTCTTATAAGACACACTGTGTAACGATTCCCGGCATTTATAATTCATTACAGGCTGTGTGCCGCCGCCATCACGGATAAAATCTTATGAATCACAACAACTCTACAAAAAATAATTGCGAAATTTTTTGCAAGGCGGGATTTGCGGATGTGAACTCCGACCGGCGTCACCATTTCCAAACTCTTAATGTAAGCATGCATCGGCGGTATCCGTAAAAAAATTAGCGGCGGGTCAAGCACTTTAGAAATTCAGTTAGTGAATAAAGTGATTATTTAACGAAGATACCACTTCGACTACCAGTTACAAGTGTAACTACTGGTACTACTGGTACTACTACCACTACTTTATTTTTTCCCCAAAAAACCACTTCTGCCTGACTCCAGTTGTCTGCGTCGATCCATCACATCCGGCAGATACGCCGCAACGAGAAATCTGGAAGGCGCCTTACATCTCACAACGGCACAGTGGGGAGTCGACACTTTTAGAGGACAAATTAGGAAGGAGCTCTATACATTCAAATCATGTGTGAAGAAATTAATGAGTCAAGAAAAAATATTTGTTCAGAAACAAGTATTTGTGCAAAAACTACATTAACTAATGATTCAGAGTGTGAGTCACAAGTGTGATAGGTCGGCTATGTCATGTCAGACTGATTTACAGATGCTATTCTGCGAATTCTGCGACCACCGTGTCAAAACGGTTTAAAAAAAACGCAATGGAGTTTGTCAATTCAAAACTGGTGACACTACTCATTTGGGAACACTATGGAACCTCTCCCGAGGTCACCAGTGTTATATCACACTAAGCATTACAGGCAAAGCCAAAACTTTCAGGTTGCTACACTTTCTTTGGAACTCAACCTCTTCATTCTTATTGTTTCGACAGTATGAGCGTATCCAGTAAAGAAGTTGTAAAATTACTTTGAGCTGTACTGTTATATTTGTACATTTTTATGTGGTTATGTAATATGCAGCAAGTGGTGCCTTATCACAAAAATTTGAACACAGGTATTCCGTATTCATTTCCACTTGTGATTTAATAGAATCTAGATGCACTGCGGAATTGTACTGGTTTTGGTAGTAAATGTTATCAAATCAATAAGAAAGACCCTTTGTTTGTTGCCGGAATCAGAAATTAAAGTGTAAAATATGTACTTTAAACCTCAATTTTGTATGGACATGACATGTTGACCTTCTAACTGCCAGTCCCAGTTTTAATGAAGTTGGTCATTTAATAAAACATAACTCAGATGCCTAATGTAATGCACACATAAACTTACGTCGCCGTCGGAAGGTATCAGCAACAATGATAATTAGATGAAATATGTCACAGGGAGCAGATGAGAGTCGCCATAAGCGTAATATCACCAATTTTGAAATAACAAAACTAATATTTTTTGTTCAGGGACAAAAACCATACCTTAGTAAGAAAGCGTTGTCAAGTTATGTTGGACGCCATAAAATTTGATAGAAGGACTTATTTTGTGAATATGTGATGAGAATATAAAAAATTAGTTATATTTAACATCGTGTCGGATTAAAAAAGTTACCGGTCACATGTGGATTTGCGAAAACTACTTAATACAGCGTCTTGTTTGGAAAATATTCAATTAACTTTGTTAATACACTCAGGACGAAGAATGGGTGGCAGAGACTGCGTCGTCTCCTTGGATTGTTCTCAAGAAAAGTCATAAAGAAAGAGACTTGATTATCATACACCCAGACATTTATGTTTTAATAAATTATTAATTGTGTGATTGCGTCAAGACAGGAGTAAGAAAGAAATACTCAAGACTCTAAACTCAAGATTTTTGCACTTGGATTTATTTGTACTTTGTCAAAATCAAAACAGTCTGAGTATCTGACTGTGTTAAATTCCGCCACCAACTTACGTACGTACACATTTTATCCTGTAGTCAAAATATTAGGAAATGAAAATGAAATAATAAAATGAAAAAAGTGAGCCCAAGGGGACTCGGCTCTGGCCCGTCAGAATGATTTAGTTGAAATTGAAAAGACACAGACCATTAATTCATATAATTTATGTCATTTTATCACATTTACGAAAGGTGAATAAATTTTGCATAATATGAGGATGAGTTTGCCGCTGCCGCTGCCATGAGAAATTTAACGCTTGTCTATTTCCATTTTAAGCAAAATGATGAATGTGGAGCCAAAAGGTACACTGTGCAAAATCCATACACTAAAGGTCAAGACAGAGTCAAGAAGATTGACGCCAAATATTTGCAAATTTCATTCTCATGTCTTTAAGTGCTGTTTTGTGTAGCGTTAGTCATGTTCGTCGTCTAGTCTTGTAGATATGTCTGTCGCCTAAATATGCCAACTAAAACCTGGCCTGCCTTAGACAGACCCAGACCCAACCCATTCTAATGACTCGTTTTTATTTTATTTCAATATTTCTCTAGACAGACCAAAATTGGACGAAATAAAAAAAATACGGTCAAATATAATGTTCAGATTAAATGACAGTCGTCGTAGCGCGTATAAACAGTACCTGAAATTGTTTTGCTTTCTATTTGGCCTAGAGAAGGTACCCCTAGTAGTAGGTAAACCCAAGAATCTTTACAAAATTTCCCTTCTGACAAGCAAATTGAGATTAATTGTCAAGCACTTTTGAAACATCAGCGAGAATTTTCATACGTAGAGTATAGGATTCTCATTTTGCTTCCTATTTGGTCTAGGGAACGTACCCCTAGTAGTAGGGAGGATAAAAATGTCTTTCAAGACAGCAATACTACTACATATTAAATAAACAATGACAGAATCTTTCAAAGCCATAACTTGTGAGCAAACAATTTTATTTTACATGTTTTATATTTATATGATCCATAAAAAATGTGGTAGGCAGGTGTTGGATTTGAATAAGAATGTCCGAAATAATGTATAGGAATTCTGATAAGAGCGTACAAAACGAATAAAGTCCCTGCTGTCCCTGGGTCATTAATTAAGGCTATGGCGATGGCGGTTGGAATTGCAATTAAAAATGATATTCTGATTCTTGTGATGGGCGGGGAAAAAAGGAATTCTTCATCCACCAGGGTTGACTATGAAGTGAAATGTAGATTGAATTGAATGAATTAAAATTGCGGAATAAAATGTGTTTAAAAAGTTTGGACTCAGGCCCACCCACCCATCTATCTAAATCAAACAATGCAAATGTACCCGCCCCATTCAAGATTAGATCAGATCAGATCAGATTAGATTACAAGGATAATCTTGTATGAATGGATTAATTTGTATTTTTACAATGCATTACCATAACAAGAAACATGAGCTTTTTTTTATTAATGTTATCTTCTTACAAGGAAACTCTTGTTCATGTAACGACCAGAATGTTTCAAAATCCACTCCAGAGGATACACGAAGTGACCTGACGAGTATTTCGAATCATCGCCACTTATAAAATTTTGACTCACACTGCTAGAAATTTTCAATCTCAGTATTCCGCTACATCCTCCAAAAAATTCGCATCGGATGATAATAATTTACATAGGAATTCCATTCCTTGTTAGAAGAATTACTGAAATTGAATACTAATAAAATTCAAGCAACGACAGGTAGAAATTGGGACCAACCTCAACGCATCGCCCAAGGTTTTAATTGACTTTTACTATTAATATTTTATTGACTCCTGCGTGTATTGGATGTGTGTGTTTTTTTTTACAAGGTGGTACTTGTTTGAAAACCGCACATCTTGCACAGGGTGCCTATTAGACATGCATTGGACACACAATTTCCACAAAATTAGACGACAATTAAGATTTTGTGATAATAACGGTGTAAGTGTGTTTGAAATTTCATTACTGAAAACCAGAAATGCCTTAAAATTAAAAATTCTATATTTTTATTGAAAACACTGCCAATCAAATTCTTTGGCAAAATTTAATATATAATTCCTACGTCTCTTTTTTCAAATATTTTGTCCTGTCCATAATAGCTACCATGTAGATCTGAAACCCGATTTATGTTATTAAATGGAGCATTAATAAACAAATTCTGTTTGGAATGAGTGCGTGAGTCCAAGACGGAGCGTGTTTTGGGTGGTCGGTTGTTTCTTAACCTGTCGAATGTATCAAATTAGGCGTGAGTGAGTCCGACCACCAAACGGAAAGGATTTAATTTTTTATTATTAGTATTCAGTCCACAAATGGATGTTACATTTACATTAGTATACGGGTAATCTGTCATTACTATATCAAACCGTCTGCACCGCCTCTAACTATGTACATACACAAAAGATCAAAATCAGACTACTCCGAGCACCTCCTTAGAAGTTAACCGGAAACCAAGTCCTGTCATTCAGATAACAATCTTTAGTGTTGAAATAAAACAAACTAATTCTTTCCACCTATGTAGGTCCAAGTCAATATTCCTCCTATAAGAATGAATATTTCAATATTATTAAATGCAAAATCCGAAATCTTTCAAGGGGTGGTGAATTAAATCAATACATAATATTAAAATTGGTCAATATTGGGGTAAGTAAAACATCTTTGATAATGTGCTGTTCCATCCTGCATACAGTTAACCATACTTTACAATTTTTCATATTTTGCACAAGATTTGAAATGTTGCAATTGAATCTTATGCACCGAAACCCTGATATCACTAAGGTTCCGATCGGGTCGGGTAATCCGCTTATCCGACCCGATATCCGACCCGACCCGAAATATCGGATAGAAATTCGACCTCACCCGAATCCGACCCGATATCCGAAAGAGCTAAAAAGTCATCCGACCCGAATGATCGGGTTGGAAATTAGTCTAATCCGAATC
>JAQFYE010001009.1:0-26649 GCA_034694305.1 Protaphorura glebata | reverse complement strand
ACAGATGATTGCGTAGAATGTATACAGAGTCTTTGATAACAGAATCGACTATTGTCGTATTAATTGATTTTGGTAAATTAAACCTTCGTCTAAATTGTTCAAAGAATGACCTCTAATGACCTCTTATGGACCACACGGTAATGTTTAATTAGTAATGATTCACCCTATGGTGCAGTCCTGTCTTGCGTGTGAATTATCATTGGAATTAGGAGTTTTCATAATATTTCGCCAAACCTATCATTTGGTAGTGATTGGTGATCAGACTTGGGTCATTTGCATTACAAATGTAATTGAACACAAATTACAATTACTTGTCAAAGTCGTGAAAGTAACTAAATTACGATTACAATTACTCATAAAACTTTGGAAGTTACTAAATTACAATTGTAATTACTTCAAAACTTTTGAAAGTAATTAAATTATAATTACAATTACTTCGGAAATTTTGAAAGTAACTAATTACAATTACGATCACTTTTAGAAATTTTGAAAGTAACTAATTACAATTACAATCACTTTTAGAAATTTTGAAAGTAATCAATTACAATTACTTCCAAAAATGGGAAAATACTTCAATCATTACGACATACTGGGAAAATATATATTACGAATACTGATGTAATTCTTCAAATTTTTGAATTACAATTATTAATTTCTTACTTAAAAATTATAATTACAAATTACAATTACAAATTAATTCCTCAGTTTTTTTTAATTACAATGACAATTACAAATTACTTTCCTCAAAAATCTCAATTTCAATTACAAATTACTTTCGTTAAATTTGTAATTACAAATATAATTACTCCAAAAATGTGTCGTAGTGATTACATATTAGATTTAGGCCGGAATTTATTGACGAATCCAATTGAAAATACATTTATGTAATTGTAATTGTATTTTGTAATGTAAATACATTTGTAACTACAAATGAACCAATTCTGCGTGGGACTCTACGGCGTTCAATTATAAAGCAATAAAAAAAGGAAGCAGTGTATATTGAACATGGACGTGGAGCAGGGAACTAATTTAAGTCATGCATGTAATCAGTTATAGCTATATATAACTCTCAATTTGTCACTGCCCGAGCAGAAATGATGAGCTGATTCCTTCAGACTCAACATTAAATTAACTCTACTCTTTATTCCATTTTGTTTTACATGCATGAGTGACCATTAAAAATAGCCCTGAAGACCTGAATAAACAATTCTGCATACGTTAAGTAGGAATTATTTAATTGAACCGTGGTTCCATGCTCCATAGCATCATGACGTTAGAAAGCTAGTTAGAGCCGTTCCGTTAGACTAGCAGTGGGTCTGTGTTTCTGACCAGAAAAAGTATAAATCGGAAAATGTCACGAAGGGAAGAATTTGAGAAAGATTAAAATAAATCAGCCTTGGACGATAGTCTTGAAATGGTGATTATTCCCCCTGCAGAATAAATACATGGTGTCCCAGAAATGAGGATGTCCCAGAATTTCCTTCAAGAGATGACGTCTCTTTCCAGAATTAATTTTCTCCAAGGTTTCACTCAAACTATTTTACAAAAAGAAATATATTTCTTTGATTGTACTTTCATCAACACAATCCCTAAATTGTGGAATTTGTGTGGAGCAAAGTAGAGCGGATGGTAAATTGAAATGCCTCCAAAACTAAGACTTCTTTCCCTTTAGCCAGCAAAAATAGTTCCAACTGACGAGGAATTCAAGTACACAATAGCCTTGTGCTCATAGTTTGACACATTTGGACTAAAAGACTTAAAAAGGGCCCTAACATGAAGAATGAATAAGATTGTCTAATTATTCACTCATTGGCCCCGAACGTGTTGCAGCATTTGTGCTTGCATAAGTGTTAAGTGTGTATATTGAATTTCCGCACTCTAAATTTTCACAAAGTTTTCCTTCTTCGACAAGCACAAAACATAAGGTGAACACAAACGAAATTTTTGACAGTTTGTGGTTAATTTAAACCAATTGAAAATATTCCAGAGCCTTGGCAATTAAATTAGTATTGTAGTTAACATAATATCAAGTTCAACCCATACCATACCTACGTTGTCCGACTAGCTAATGATTTTTTCTTTCGTAGCAAATTAGTTTCGAATTTTGCCTCATGTAATGAAAATCAATATTTAATTCCCTTGTACGCAATTCAGTCCAGTTATTGTCATGGGTTGAAAGTTGTAAGTCATACACTATTATAAATATTCTTGACACACATAAAGTACGACAAACGCCTGGAATCCCTTAACAGTTTGTGGTTAATTTAAACCAATTGAAAATAATCCAGTCTCATGGCAACTATTACCAAAATAGTAAAATCAAACCCCTACCCTACAGCATTATAATCTCTGTTAAACCAGCCACAATTATTTCTTTTGCATCAAACTGGTATTGCATTTTGCGTTCCATACACAATTCCAAATTTTGACATAGTTATTTTGTGATCGCCTATGATACGCGTTTGTTATTACGGGAAAACAATTAACAAACATTAACAATGATTGGAGGATTATCTTTAGCGTGTCTATTAAATTTCCTCACTGTAATTATTATATTAACTGGATTAACGTTTGGATCCTCGAATGACATAATTCAAGATCAACGGTGTGATGGATTGGAAATTGTAAGTCAGTCCTCTGGTTTTCTATTTGAATTGCGATAAAACTCAATCGCAACTACTCTGGCCGAGATCAGAGTCAACAGAGTGGAGTGGTTGGCGCGGATCCGCTATACTCATAAAGTTAGAAATTAAAGATTGTTTCTATGTTTTTTCTTCAATCTAGAGATGTCCTTGTCATGTTACTCCAGGTAACGACTGTTTTCAAAGATGGAGTAAAATCGCGCCAAAACTCAAATTTGATTCAAATATTTGGCAAAAGTTTTATTGACCCGGACGCCAACTCTTATTTATTTTGTCCCGTAACCAGTAGAAATTCTCAAATAATATAAATAGGAGCCTGATTCTTATGAATAAAACTCTCATTACTGTTGTTTTGGCATGATATCGACTTAAATTCAATGTTGACAAATACTCCAACTTACATGATCAACAAGTGAAAAATTTTGATAGATCCTCCCTAGATAAGTAAGGGAAAAAAACTAGCTAAAATTCCTAACTCAATGGCTATACTGGTTTGGATGAAGAGGGTTCGATTCCCCCATAGGTCTTGTGTATGTATAATGAGTAAGGTAAGCTGGGCTAATTATTCACACTTTTGTGGCGGGGCGATTCACACGTACGTTATCTCGTATTACACGAAAGTATCGATTCGGACAAATCAAGTATTCGATCCAAGAAGACTTCACGTGTGGTTTATTGCTGTATAAGGAGGAGCCGTGACCCATCCTGCGAGAGTATTTTTTATATTCTTCAATTTTCAAAAATAGTTAAGGAATGGAAGGATTTTGAATTTAAATTGCATGGGAGGCATGACAAAATCAAATGGAAATTTAACATTGGGGGGAAAATTCCAATTCTTATGAGAATTTGTAATGTTCTCCCCCCAGAGTGAAATGATTTGTTTATTTTCGGAATAAACAAGTCGGGGCTCCTTCTGTTACCACAATCAACTATACGTGAAGTTTTGTATTCGGTCTTTTCAAAAAATTATTTTTTTTGAAATTTTTAATTTTCCTAACCTAAGTAAAACAATCATTTTATGTAACCATGGGAACGATGCCCAAAAATGAAGATCTGCAGAATTTTTGCAATTTCCTTAGCTCCGGAAGCGACAAAATTACGCTACGATGTGATTCGTGCCTGCGAAAGGGCTACAGGTCGTCCCTTTGGGACTACCCGTTAAGCATCCGCGCCTCTACGAAAGGTTAAACCTCTCAACTACGAAAAATACTCGAAACAAATATAGGTATTTTTGTGTGTACACCCTGTACATATAATTAGAATAATAATATTTTTGTAATGTAGGCGGTCGTGGAACGGTATGAATATACGGGTTGGGCGAATGTCACGCTCTTGACTCCAGTTAACTGTGAAGATAAAGATTCTACTGGTTTGATCGATTTAATAGCAATTCCAAATATTACAAGTTACGATCGTTTGGACATTGCAAGATTTGAATTGAAATGGAATGAGGCGGATGCTCAACCGGTACTGTTGACGAATCTGGAAGCACTTGAATTGTGGAAATGTAAATTGAATCCTCTGTCGTTTCAGTTCACTGAAAATTTAAAGAGTCTACAGATGATTGACTCTCGATTAATCAACGGTACGTTGGGTGATTTATTGAAAACGGCAACTCAAATTGAAGGACTTGAAATTTACGGAAAGTGGTATAAAAATGAAATTGAAGATCAACCGATTTTTCTCAAGAGTTTGGAAACGTTTAAGATCAGGGGTGGATGGGGTAAAGACAATAATAATCCGATTCCATTTCGCTTCAGTGAATCTCTCAATTCTCTGAAATTGGGTGGAATGAATGTCACGGTTGGAAATCTTAGAACATTACTCGAATCGGCAACGAAATTGTTAAGAGTTGAACTGGATTCAGTCCAAGTGACAACTGATACTTTCGGAACAAAACAACTAAGGCTGGACAACCAACCCGATGATGACTTTACTGGTAGACAAATTAATCCAAACTCTACAGCGTCTGAAAAAAGATTAGATTTATTTCAAAAATGGAACGGTCAACCGATACTGCTTAATAATCTGGAAACACTTGAATTGAAGAATTGTAAATTGAATCCCCTTTCAATCCGTTTCAGTGGAAACTTAAAAAGTCTAACGATGTGGGACTCTCGATTTGTCAACGGTACTTTGGGAGATTTATTAAAAACTGTGTCTGGAATTGAATATCTTCAACTTGTCGGAAATAGGTCTGAAAATGAAATGGAAGATCGACCGATTTTTATTAAAAGTTTGAAAAGACTTGAGATCATTGGTGGATGGGGTGAAGACAATCATAATCCACTCCCATTTCGCTTTAGCGAATCCCTAGATTCTCTTCACTTGGGAGATATGAATGTGACGGTTGGAAATGCTAGGCAATTACTCGAGTCGGCAACGAAATTGAGAGAAGTTTTACTTTATTCAGTCCAGCTGAAATCTGACAGTTCCGGAACAAAACAACTAGGGTTGGATAACTCAGCTAGTGGTGAGTAAATTAGAAGCCGAATAAATCCAAACTCTTTATTGTTCGGTAAAAGAAAGTTAAATCTAATTCCAAATTCAAAACGGGTTGAAATTGAATAAACCTCACTTATACAGATCTGTTGAGAAATGTGACTAGTCTTGAGGACATACACTTCACATTCATGGGTGAAGTAGATTTGTCAAGTTTACCATCTTCTAACCTCATTCGCTTGGGAATCTACCGTTCCAAAATTTATAGAACATCTCCAGTTAGATATGACAGACCGGGCATCGTGTCTAAGGTTAAGAGGACGGACAATACAACCATTTTTGATGACTTTGATATTATGTTTCCAAAAATAGAGTAAGTACGAATATACGAAGGATTGATCAATCAATTAATTTATATACGCATAGATGAATTTCATTAATGAGAAGTTAATTAACCTGAATGAATCGTAGATATTTTGCCGCTAGTCCCCCATTTTTAATGAGTCCCACCGCCATTCCTGCCCTCTTCCGGAGTTCCGCGACAGAACTCCGATTCTCCTTTGACTTTGAACCACAAATCAGAACGTACGAATTTGGGGAAGCGATGAAAATTCTGGTAAAGGCTGGGCTTAAAGGAATAGAAGGCTCGGGTTCAAATCCTGATAGTGAGAATGGAGACCGTCAAACGCGTGCCAGATACCTTCATTTCAGTAAGACAACTACGAAAAATGGAACTGGCAGATGGGAGCAAAGTTATGACGAGACACATAATTACGACTACACAGTTGAAGACACCAAACCACCTGCAGGAAAACTAACGGTTTACATCTACATCTCAATTCTCTCAATTCTAATCTCTATTGGAACATTTGGAAACACTCTAAGCACAATCATCTTATTTAGAAGAAAACTAAGAAATTCAGCTGAACTCATTCTTCTATCGCTAACATTCTACGATGGACTCGTCATATTGACTTACCTCGCCAGCTTGTACTTTAATGCAAAATTATTCATTAGAACATTTGTAGAGACAGGGAGGAAGGAAATATTATTTGATACTGACGAGTACAGTTGGATAGCTGAGCAGAATCCTGTGCAAGCGTCCGTTGTTTATCCGCTGAATAAAACAGGTCAGTCTGGTCGTCTTGTAAAATGTACAAGAGGGCTTGATCAATAAATAAGTTTCCGCACATACATAGAAATGAATTACAATTAAAAAAAATTCTCGTTTATTAATTGGGCGAGCAAAGTGAGTGGAGCGAAGCTCTTTATATGTTCCACTTGACGACATTCGGGATGCCGTTACTATGGGCGTCATTGTCTGGAGGTTGTCTAAAATATTACTAGGATATATGTCGTTCCGTCACGGTGGGGGCAAAGAAAGGCGAGCGATGCGAAGCCTATGTTGTATCGTCATTTCAAATGAATAATATTGTTTCCCACTACTCAATTATCGTTTATTAGTTATGCTTGAGGGGCACTTATATATTGCTAACCCTTGATAAATTACTTGATATGATTTTAGTGTATATTTCTAACATATATAATTTTCTTTCATTCAGGCTACACCGGATCTGTCTACTCTACTGTCCTAATTTCCCTTGAACGCTTTGTAGCCATTTGTTGGCCACTAAAAGCTAAACGCCTTCTTCGGCCCAGAAATTCAAAAATGGCTCTATTCTTCATATTCTCCATTTCAATCCTAATAAACCTTCCCAGATGGATAGAGACTTATGAGTGGAAGTACTATTCTCCTGACTCTCGTTCCTGGAATGAATACTATAGACCAACTTTAATGAGGATGGATATTTACAGGATAATTTATCACGGTTATATTTGGGCTATTCTTATGTACATTCTTCCATTTCTTCTCGTTGGGTATTTCAACTTTAAAATCCTGCAGCATGTATGTCATTAATATATTAAATGGTTATAGATGGCGTTATATTATTAGCACAATTTTTAATAATTATTAAAACTAATTTTTATCATATTTCATTAATTCCACAGATTCGAATTTCAAGACGGATTCGAGAATCGTTACAACAAACAAATGAGGCATCAACCGGCGCAACAGAATCTGTTGGCATTACAAAAGTTCTATTGTGTGTAGTTTGCGTTTTTGTACTTTGTAATGCCTTGCACATTGGGATAGTGGCTTATTTCTTTTTAAGTTATCAAAATATTGAGCTGTCAACCATAGAAGCAATATCATGCTTTCCCGTTATCATCAACTCATCTGTAAATTTTTTAATTTACATATTCTTGGGGAAAACGATGAGGGCAGAATTTATGAAACTCGTTCCGAAATGTGTTAGAATTTATTTTGACAGAGAGCAGAGTACTGAAATTCCAGGTGAAAATATACCGATGGAAACTATTGGCAGTCCATGTACTGTGACATCGTAGAAGGTTAATAATAATAGGTTGTCACTAAACCAGCTAAGCTCGGGGACTATATTTAGGTACAGTGAACTCTCTATATAACGAACTCGTAAAATGCACCAAAATGCGTACAATATAGAGAAAGTTCAATAGAGAGAAAGCCTCATGTAATGCTTAAGCATAGACAATTCGTTCGTTTGGCCCTGGCATTTTGCTCGCTGTATGGAGGTATTCGATATTGGGAAGGTTGTTATATAGAGAGTCCACCGTAACACCTTACAGATTCTAGAATCCAGTCTCACTATTTAAGTTGATGAGAATGTGAACTGTGTATTATTTACGTATAACATGTGACAAATCACTAATTAATGTACATCATTATTGTCAGTCAGCGACTTGACTTTATTTATCCCGGTTCATTCAATTAGCGATATTGGAACCGAACACAATGCCTATCATGGACTGCCGTGCTCCGATAGATCAGTATTTGGGGCACTTTCTGTGAATGACAACTTTCTAAAAATGTCTCACTAAATCTGTCCAAACCGTCCAAATGTCGCACGCTTGAGCACAATAACTAACTGGCCGGTCTGAATCCGACTAACACCACCGAATCCGATTCCACTAATCTCTAAATGCCAACTTTTATGACCTTTTTGTGGGAAGATGGGCAATGGCAAACGATTCTCCGCATAAACTCGAAGTCCAATCTAATTCTCGCCAAAAACGACAATCCGGGTCCAAAACTCAAGACATGATTAAAAATAGAGAGGACAAGAGAATTTAACTCTGTGATAGAGTCAGGCTAGCTCAGAATTAATTACGGGTTCAAGTAAAACACAAGAATTTCCTCATGATTAAATATCGTAGATACGGGATCACGCATAACCGACGGCCCCCATTTGTCATTCCAATCAGGTTGAGTCGGACATAAGGTGATTTACGTAGTTTGAAGAGAATCTTATATTTTATCTAGGAAGGTATTGCGCTTGAGAATCCAATGCACGTAGCGTCGTCGTTTATGTAAATATCGCCAGAAATGAACCAAAATACTATTCTCCAATACTAAATACTAGAATCCGCTAATGCTATCATTTTTGCTAAATTTTTATGTAACTGTTGAAAGCAAAGTTTAACCGGTTTGGAAATAGTTCATTTTCACATCAAATTGAAATATCTCATTTTTCTCCAAATTCGTTGCCGGAGAGAAATTCTTAACAAACCGGTTGAAAACTTAGAGAATACAATATGCATAAAGTGGCAATTCGAAAGTTTTTTTTTTTGAAAATTTCGTCCCCATGTTAAGAGACCAAAAGTAAGTTTTTGTCGACTTTTTATAAAATGTCTTGACGATATCTATATAGGCAACCGAAGTGCATGCAACCCTTACCCAGAATAAATCAATCCAATAGTTTTCCACCAGTAGTAAATCTCAGTATCAGAAATTTTATCCGAATTTTTTCGAAAACAATTCCAAAATTGTGATAGTAGACAAATAGTACTATCAGAGCTCGCTTTTTGTAATGAACGGAGAGAGAAAGAAACTTTTCACAGTGAAAATAAAAAGAGAAAGTGCGATCGAATTTGACGCATGCCAAGTTGAGCTCGGGATGATCACAAACCGGCGCATACACAGGGATTGCATACGTCACAGCAAAGGTCATTGCTCCCAGTTTGAAGTACTTCCTCTTTGCCGTCTTTGCCCATTGCAATGTATGACGTACGATTCAATATCATTTAGATCACGGTACCAACGTTAATAAAATTCAACAAAAACTTACTTTTGGTCTCTCAACATGGGGACGGGTCGCCATTGTTTGATTTCGGCCAAACCCTATACTATTGCCACTCTATGTATATTGTATTCTCTAAGGTTGAAAACATTTTCGTCGCCATATATCCCCAAGAATTGACCTAAAGATTTTCGGATTTCCTCCAAAAGACTTCTCTCACGAAAGTTCGAAAATCATGGTTAAGTATATATGCCGAATTTATAATTAATCACTTCAAATCAATTCTGAGTGGTGCTCAATAGATGCATTACAGGAATTTTTGAAAAAATCCACAACAATTTTATCCGTCAATGTAATTGGGAATACCGAAGAAATTAACAGAACTCAAAATCTTGACAGTTATCATTATTTTGGATTTCTTTAGATTTACAGTATGAATATAATAGACACTTATCGCAGGTGAAGTACGTATTCAAAAGCGTAGCGTAAGAGGATTTTGTATACCATATTATCACACAGTTTAACATCACCACTACGTAGAACGTACGCAATGTAAGAAGCGATTCCGTACGCACATTGCATACGCTCTACGTAGTGGTGGTGTTAAACTGTGTGACAAAATAGCGTTCAAAATTCTCTTACACTACACTTACGAATACGTATGTCTCCTGCGCAAAGTGTCTAATACTTCTCAAGATTGACGTAAAGTAAATTGAAGTGAGAAATGAAATATTCGGCACGGATATTAACCCTTGATTTTGCAATTGTCACAGAAATCTGTGAAAGTTGTAAAATGGTTCTCCTCAGAAACTTTTTTGACCAAATTTTCGAGGCTGGACGATAAAACAGGTACTTATAATTGTATGCGCATGTGACTAAAACTCAATTTCAGAAACCGCATATCATTATCATATAATATGGATATTTCCGTGAATGCAGTCAAAATTGTAAGGAGTCCTTTGATCCAGACTAAAAGGAAAATGACATTGATGTACGATGTTGTTTGTATAAAAGTTTCATTGTACTGTATAGTGTACGAAATGCATTGAATTTTCGAGAATTCTATTAATTTAAATGAATGGAGAAAGTGGAATGAACTTAAAATAGAATTGGGGATTCCTTACCTCAAGAGAAAAAGACCCGCAGCATTCTTTCATTTTTTGTCTCCAACCATCGCAGTCACGGCATACACATTTCCAACCACACCTATGCAGAAAGTTATTGAGTTGGTCATGATTATGTACAGGAAGAAAGGATTGATAGCTTCTAGGTGGAGCAACCCCTCCGGGCTTTCAATTGCATGGTATATCTTTCAAAAATTTTCTGCATCAACATAATATATATTGATATTTCAACTCTTCCGACACACACCCGCAGTATTTAAAACTTTTTCTTTAGTTATCCGGTCATAATGCATTCATATTATTTAAAAAATTTACGTGGAGACACAAACAGGAACATGTGTAGCTTTACAAATTCTTTAAATGATAGAATAGAAATAGAAGAGAAATAGTCTAAACACAACTCAAGATTAAACTTTAGATTAAATACTAATCACTACTTGTTTAATTCTAAAGTAACACTGAACTGAATTGAAACTGAAACTAAAACTGGTAAGGTCAGGAATAGGATAAGGAATATACAAACATGTCTAGAGAACAAGGGGAGTGAAAATTCCAATCTCATGATTTCTATCGCATAATTATGATTACTACAACATCATTTAGTAGCACGTATATGCACGTAGAACAAACTACAGGCGTCTGCCGTTAGCCGATAGAAAATCTGTCTGTTTTTCATCAGTTATGTCATTGCTGGCGCCGCTACTGTGAATGAATGGCGGTGGAATGACATGGCTCCTGTTCTTTTTTCCCTCTTTCACTCCAGCCCGGGACACACAATGACTTTGGTTGAAAGCTGAGTTCGGTTTATCATCATTTTGTCAGCGCCGTCAAATTTCCTGTCATACTCTACCGATCACGTACGAATACGCCGCGTTTACCGAAAAGGGACGGGCATGTTCCGGCATGAATTGTTTATCGTCGAATTTTAGTTACTTAGAATATATGTGAAAGACACGTGGAATAACTTCATTCTACCCCTCTTGTAATGCGGTGCCGTTGTCCGATAACACATTCAACTGGGCATATTACTACTATTTTGTTACTTTGAAAATGAGAACATGTAGGGTTTTACACATGACGACATTAATTATTATGAATGTCACTTCCAAGATCGTATCCGTGCGGAAGAATATATAATTTAATTGATTTCTCAAAATGTGAAGTATTTAAAGTATAAACTTCCTAAATACGATCCTAATAATAACGCGATGATTGGCATTATTAGAGCAGGAAGTTTTGACGCATTGAATTGCCCGAACTGAAGTTCAGGGTATAACCAAAAAGTAGAGAGTTAGAATCCATTTTGCTCTTATGCAATCCGTCCATTTGTAAGAAAATAGTATTCTTCACTTAAACTTGGGTATTACAAATGAAGGAAAAGAACTCCCGAGAGATCTACTTATTTCATTCACCATAAAGTGACTCTCTCCACCATTATACTCCTACGAGTAAAGAAACTAACGTTGTTCGTTGCCCCAATCATTACATTTTCACATTTCTTTCTTAGAGAAAATACATACGAAGAAGAGAATGAGTGAGTTTAATGGGATGGACATGGGATGTTTTCCTTTCCTTTTGTGTGTGAGTGTGTAGAACTGAGGAGAGAGAGTATTTACACACTTAGCATGGCATATGCATTGCCCATGCCTCTATGCACGTCTTAGGATAATAGTAGAGAAAAAAGAGAAAGAGATTATAAAAATTCCTTAACAGTACATTGTGGGATAAATTGGCACATCTCCCAAAACTTATTTCCTAAATTTCGAGGCAGACTTATGTAAATTTAAACCCTATCACGTGACGTTGACACAAATGTACAGAGAATAATTACCCCGATCCTCAATTTTCATCCAATATTGAAAAAAGTTAATTTTAGATTAAAAAATCAAATCTGTTTCAGAATCCATTAATATTTTTAAAACTAAAAAAAACTGTTTGCATGGCTACCGGTTTTGGAATTCAACGTATCCCTTAGCTCCGGAAGTGACGAAATTTTTGACAAGAAGGTCAGTGGTAACGAAGATTTTAGAAATTTCAGTTTTTATTTTATTTAAAATGTTCGAGTTCAATAACTGCCGGGAGAGCATTTGCGGGCTATGCACGTGAGTTATCATCTCAATTTTTTATTTCTTTAGGAGGTCTACTTTGAGCAATGCATTTTACAAAAAGTGGGAATATTAAACGATTGGGAAAAATTAGCCCAGCCTATCCTATATATTTTATTTCCTTATCGAATGACTCGCAATCGAACCCAATTTCTCTTTCCTCAGAAAAATCATTAATTGGCAATGGAAAAGCTGGGATGAATGAACCGACCAATACAGCTGACTTTCCCCAGAAAAAAAGGTGGGACATGCACCTGCTAAATTTGCCAGAAAATTCATTTGTCCCACCAGTCGTAAGTAAATTACGAATCGACGCCAACCTAGTTGAGTTTTGCAGTAAGTGATAAACAAACAAAAAATATTTTCAAATTGATCTAATATATTGTAACATGCAACAATCATTGATTAGGCCTTATTAGCCTCGCCAGCTCGCCAGCAGCCCACTACCTTTTATTTCTTCTATATATGAAAAAATGAGGCTCACTCTCACAAGGGTAGCTCGCGACATGATAGTTTCACTATACCAGCCATACACCTTTTCACACCATTTGGCATCCGCTGACATGAAAATAGTTCCTCTGCACAATTGAAGTACTTTTTCGACCCATATCCGAAAGAACGGTTAAAAAACTTCCAGAGGTCCCCATGTGAAATTTCAAAAATCGTGTGTTAAAACCCATGCCAAATTTTGTTTTTTTCATTTTGGGTCATTGTTGCGAGGTCCATGGTCCAACGCATCCAATGCACTAGTACCTACGTATTTCGAATGCGATGAGCCTATCACTTTAATTAAAAAAACAAACAAACAAACAAATCTTTCCGACATTTTTTAAAATATTTAGAAAATTTGGCGTACGTTTTAACACTTTTTTTTGAACTTTCAAACTCCTTAACCTCAGAGACTTTCTGGGTAAAGTTTTCTGAGATGTGCCGAAAAAAGTACTTCATATGTGCTGACTATTTTTAACCGTGTTCATGTCAGGGAATCCGAAATGGTCTAAAAAAATGTATGGCGAATCCAGGTCTGTTTGATGATAACGGCTACTGTTGTATTTATTAGCTGGTGATATTATAATTTTTGACCGTAATAGAAGCAATTAAGTAACTAACTACTAACTATGTGAGACTATCATCTTGCAAGTTTCCCTTTTTAGAGGTCACTACAGTAAATCAAATCCCATTAAAATCGTCTGTCCCTTATTACTCGCGAATAACAAGAATTTATGTTTGTGGAACATTTTTCGAACTCTCAAGTCTTCCTCGCCATGCAATAACAATAAAACAAATATATAGATCGTGGTTGAGCTGAAGAATTCGTTACATGTTTCTTGCATTGTAAAGCGATCATGCTTTTTCGGTTTCCGAATTCCCTGTGCGTGTCTGTACGTGTCCTGTGTTATCCTGACATTATAGTTTACGATCCGTGCACACGCAAAACAATTGCAATTCAAAATAATGAGCGTTTAAGTGTCTTACTATATGCGGGAAAAAAAGAAAGTGATACTTATCCAGTTTGCTAGGTATGAATGGCTGTGATTCTCGGTCATCATAAAATATGTACATACAGGCTGTTTCAAAAGTCTTAGACTAGTTTGAAATCAAACTCAAGTGAATATATGTTAAGGTCAGTGTAGTTAAATTAGCAAACATTCCGAATCAGAGAAAATTACAAAATTGCGAAATCCAAATTTCTTTTCCCGCGCAACCTGAACATAGAAGACTTTCAACCCTACCTAGAAGTAGTCTAAGACTTTTGAAACATGCTGTACTTAAACTTCTTTGTTCAGCTGAAATATGAAAATAATATTTGCAAAACTGCGATTGGTTGAACTTGCAATTTGGATAAAATGAATCCACAACTGAATAAATTCATTTTATTTATATCATTATGAACATAGTATAAAACAATAAAGCAGGTGCCAAACTAATTTGGCATTTTTCAAAAAAACGTAGTCAACTTCTCTTTTATGTATCTCCTCCAATTAAATATAAAAATCCATCACGTTATTTTTTACAACCCAGAATTTTTTTTTTGAATGACTCTCTGTTTTATCAACACTAATGAATATTTTAACAACTCGAGTTGTATTAATGACAGTGAAATAGTATAGGATTCTAACAGGGGAAGGCAAGACCTGTATACAAAAGGACTATGATTCGACACTTAATTTTCTTAAACATCATCTCTTGGCTTTATTTTGTCTCTTTCAACTTATCTGCACACCGCTGAATATTTGGAAATCGAAGGGAAAACCTTCAAAAGATATAAGCAGAAAATTGTAAAACTGATTGCTTCTTTGGTGTTAAGAAATTTCTAGTACTCTTGTTTCGTTGCAAAATGCAAAGGGGAAGGAAGACTTCGGCATCCTCTAATGTACACGGTGTTTCAAAACCAACTTACTATTCGTCCGAATTTTCTAAATTTTAACTTGATCTCAAAAATGAGAGCCATTTTATTCGAAATTTAATTTCGCATCTTTTGAGCTATGTCCGAATGCGCTGCGCGCTTCACAGCGCGCGGTGTCGATTAATGGTAAATATGAATATGAGTAAATGAAAAACAAATTGATATTTTAATTACAGTAAAAATTTCAAAAATCCTCAATAATTATCAAGATCTTAAAAATTTCGCAAATTTAAAAAAAAACAAAAAATATTTTTCGCTCATAAGACGCTCAATTTAATTTCAAATAAAATGACTATTTCACTTTTCAGATAAAGATGAACATGAGAAAGTTAGGAATAGTAGGTTGGTTTTGGAACACCCTGTATTTAAAGCTGGATTAGAACTTGCAGCGAAGCATAGGACTGTGAAATCCGAACCCCTTTGGTTCAATCCTGATTCAAAAGCGAACCAATTACATGTTGCGAATAAACTTTAGTAAGTACTGTCAATTATTTTGTAGCGTCAACGCCTTTAGATTTCAAACGACTACAATCTTCTACATGCAAGTATTACTCGTACTACTTCTACTGTTATTAACTTTTTCTACTTTTTATGCACGAGTTGTTTTGCTTATAATTAAATGAAAGTCCTGATTGTTAACAACTAACAAGATACCAAACCGCGATCTAAGGGAAAACATGATTTTAACAAAGCAATTAGGAAGACCAAACACCAGAGGCGTAGCTATGTGTGCCCGGCACAAAGGCGCAAAATTCTGGAGGGCGCAAAAATAATAAAATATTTGTGGATGAGAAAACTTGATAGCAATGTCTGTATGAAATACAGGGTTTATACCATAGAAGGCAATATTTCCTTGCTTGTTGAGTATAAGAGTGAAACTAAGGCGCCCGCTCCAGACCAGGACCAAAGCCTTTTTGGATCGCTTGATCTTGCCCTGCATGGCAATGAGGGATTATTGGGTCTCATTTCTTTCTTAGAAGTTACCGTCTGATATTCAAAACGAAATTATCGGTCTATTACCTGTAAGTACTTGATAAAATTGTCGAAGGGCCTTCTGAAATATATGAAATGTTTTTTTATGCTACGCCCGACTTACGAAATATTGAGCAAATGCTTTGTTGGGATGCACCGGATAGTGATATCTGGCATTCGGCCGGATACCGGGTGTACCGATCCGGCCAATCCTGGCAATTGGCAATCAGATATTCGGCCTTATAGTAAATACTGTGCAAGTGCGGTGTCTATGGAAAGCGGCTAATGAGTAGATCATGATACCGTATGAATGACTTCAGTATTTATTATTCGCAGAAGTTTCTCAATAACCCGAAATAGGCACTTTTCAGAATGTTGCGATATTCGGTCAACCGGAAAATTCTGGACATCGGGTATCAAAAATTGAAATTTTTCATAATTTCATAAAGAGCGAGTTGGTGCAGTACTGCTAGAGAACGTTACGCGTAGCAGATGTCGCCACTAAAATTAAAAATTATGAACTAAAGGGGTTTCGTCGCTGGCCTACTGACCAGTGAGTTTAAAGAGCACTTCACTTCAAATATTGCAGTAGTGATATACTCTGCGGCAGCTTTCGATAGACACCCCAGTTGTAGTTTTCATTATCCGGCCACTTTACCGGATACCGAATGTTCAGATATCCGGCCATCCGGCTAGTAGCTGATATCCGGTGCATCCCTAGTGCTTTGGATACGTAAAATAAGATATTACCGGTGCCACAATTTCCGAATCTGTTTTAAACTTTTGATACCACTGCAAGATACGGCGAAGGTCTACCAGATAAAATTATGTGCTGACTACTTAACCAACGCAAATTGCTCTATCTACATGTTTGTTTAATATAAATTGGTGTGGGGCGCCGACGGTTTTGGCACACGGACGCAAAAACGCTTGCTATGCCTCTGCCAAACACATCTATAATATTTCTGCAAAACTAGCTTGCGCAGTTTTAAAACTGTTATGCAGGATGCAAGCGTACATTTCACGAAATAACCAATGTCCGCACATGATGTAGCAAAGGCTCAGGAGCATGAGTGTTGGAGAGCCAGCACCCCAAGGGTGGGTTCAATTCTTGGTAGGCGCACAACTTTTTGCAACTTTTAACTCCAAATTTCATCTTGAATTCAGTTCCAATTTGGGTTAGGTTAGGTTAAAAAATCCTACTAGAGATTGCTCACACTTAACCTAACTAATACTTCTAAATTAACCTAAATAGCTGCATTTTAATTAAATTACGTGAGGAACAAACGCTAAATGCAGAAACCCGAAGGTTTTTTCATTTGCGTTTGTTCCTGGCGAAAATTAATTAAAATTCAGCAATTTAGGTTAATGTATGAAGTTTTAGTTAGGTTAAGAAAACAGAGATGTGCACCCGCAAGCTAGTTTTACGCGCCGCGGCTAAAAGTTCTGAGTCAACCAAGGGTATGCGAATACGCTGCCGGGATTATGCATGCCCTGTGTACCAATGAAGGATTTTAATCTGGGCGTAAAGTAGGCTGGTCTGATTATCGCCACCTTCGAGCAAGTGTGCTAGTTATCACAACCCCTTAACTACATGAACATGTGACTTCCAGAACATGCCCACATATGGAAATGGCTTTAATCATAACACGTGTCCGAGAAAGGGAGACGTTAACACACAAAAGAGACGGTGTGCTAATTATCGCCTATACCTGGGTACATCATTCTCACTCGGGCAATCTAAGCGTGAACTGATGTTCTAATTTTGGCCACAACCTTAACCTCGTGAGCATGGAATCCTCAAAGCACTCGCACAAATAGCCAGATGGCAATAATTAGAACACTTCTCCAAAGTCGCTAAAATTAGACCACCCTACATTACATGATAAAATAATGTTGACATGGTACTTGTCATTCTGGCGTTGAAGTGAACGATAGTTCGACTTTGGGCAGTGAAAATTTCAGAAATGATCAAAGTGAAAGCAAGCGGGAGAGTCGTATAACCGATGATCTCAGATGCTATGACTTCGACAGAGCACTTATTAGTATGTTGCGTAAACATGTTTTCCACAGAGAAACACAAACAACTTAAATAGGCGACAAAATTAATTGTGTGGTTTAATAGAAACATATTACCAGAGTTTTGCCTCGATTTTGTGCTGTCAAAATCTTGTCAAAATTGAAGAGGCCGAGTTGAATGTTGTTGTTGATCTAAAATGGAGGATTTTGAAGTCTGCTAAAACGTTTCTTGCACCTCTTTTAACTTTCAAAGCCAAAATCACAAAATAAATCCTTTGAATTCTCGCAAAGTAAATCAACAATCAATATAGACCCGAAATCTAATTTTCTACTCTATCCTGCCTAAATTATTAGGTTAATCAATGTTATAGGATGGTGCAATATACTACAATGTATTCCAAAATTGGGTATAAACTAAATACTGTAATAATCTCTTCGCACAGTCATTTTCGAACTTCCATGTATTTGTAATTATGCGTTATCTATGTATAATAAAAACTACGTATCAATAATTACTTATGAATTTGAAATCCACAACGTCAACGTCACCTACTGATAAATCAATTCACATTCTCTGTTATTATGTGGGCTTTAAAGTAGGGCCAAGATCACAATCAACAGGTCGGGTACTTCCCTTGCGAACAGCATACAAGAGGCCTATTGAATCAGCCGGGTGCGGCTGTGATTGTGGATCGCGCGAAAGTTTGTAGACAAAGTACTAATTAAAAGCTTTCATAATTGGTGAAAAAGTTGGTCCGTTTTAGTTTCTCAATTATCTCGTGTGATTTTTTTTATCAAATTTACGCTCATGAAGAAATAAACGGGAGTAAGCATTTGCTGACGCAGTCGATTAATTTTTTAGATTATGACAATTCAAAGTGTGATTTATAGGAAAAGTGGATAAGACCAAAACAAATTATTTGCAGAAAGTTTGCTCTCGAGATGGTGAGAGAAAGAACTTTTACAAGAATTTGTAATTTTAGAAATAATCTTACTTTCAGAAATGCCCAACTTGTTGAGGCTTTATTAATCCGTGAAACTAAACTTTTCAAATGCCGGACTATTTTTTATTCCTTGAATCCTCCAACTAATCTTCTCATCTACCTCCCAAAACAAAATTACTCAAATTGTTAATTAATAAATTGAAATGAATACCATTCTCAACGAATATGCTGTTTTGTCTTGTCTTGTTGGCATGTGATCAATTTTGAGATCAAAGATGATAAAAATGTGGTTTTGCCATCGGGATTAGGAAATCGACAAATCAGACACATAGCTACGATATATATTTTTTATATAAAGAAGACTGACACGTCTTTAACAGGGGCTTCTTCTGTTGAATTTCCACATTATATTGTGATGGGGATGGGTTTTCTCAAATTTTAAATTGAACTCCCACGATATGTGGGAAAGGTTCACCGCGGATGTGTCATATCATACAGACAGCACCTGACAATGGAAATCTTTTATGTCTTTTAGACATGAAACCAGCGTCTTTTTTCTCCAAACTTGAGAAATATTTTGAAATATTATTTTCCGATTGTGAAGAAGGTAGTTGTGATTTCTAAGAGCATTCCAAAGAATTATAAATTACCAACTCAAAGGGTTTGAGAAGAAAGTTTAGATGTTAAGATGAAAGAAAGATGTTGGGAAAACTCTTTGCAGATGTGACGATAGAGGTGCGAACTGCGAGGGGATTTATTTGTAGATCAACATATTGACTGGAAAATACGTCACGCCGAAAATGTCGGTTGGACACTGAAGAACGTTCTACATGCACAACCCAATAGGAAGCGACTCCGCATTCAGATTATCTAGAAAGACAATCTGGAACATGTAAGAAGGAAGACTAACTTGACTGATTTTATGCATTTAGTAAAAAATCCAATTTGAACTTTGGTGAACAATTTAGTGTACGTACGTATCAGAGTGTGCAAAGAGATCCCAACTTGATTTATTTTAATTTTTGATGATGTAAGAAATACAACGTGAGTTGCCTTGTCAGAGGGCTTTGCGATAAAAAGCGAGAATGCTTCAATTCCAGATCTCTCTCGTATTCTTGGTTGTGGAACGTGAGCGACTTTCTCCACGTTCTCCAACACTCCACCCGTCTAACCCTTCCTTCAAACTCAATGGGTTGACTCCACTCTCTCGATTACTGAGTGAGAGTATCAGTTCAATTTAAACCCACTACTCACTCCTCCACCAAGTTCTTCTCTTTTCTTTCATCCGTTATTACTTAGCTCACAACATTTTTAATTGACGACAAGGACTAATAAATACAAAAGTTTGTTCACTCAGAGATTTCGAAGATTTCAGGTTGAAAACTCAAATCAAAACTTTTGTCGGTAGGTTGAGTGGACGGGGTACTGCCAATTATAAGCATAGGATCTAATGCTTTTCAAGTAAAGTCGGATAGAATTTATCCGGTACGAGAATGTGACCCTAGAAGTATTCCTGGAATACGTTTCTCCGTGACAGCCACCAATCCAGGTTCCAGAATGATTTGGATGTAGTCATACAGCCGCTAAATACAATATTGTGGGCCGCACATAATATGGGGCTAGGAAGTAATGAATGAATGACAATCTGCTACACTCCATTTAATTGGTAGTGAATAGAAATCTTGATAAAGAACATGTTGAGTATTTCAGACAAATGGGAGTTTATGTGACTTTTGCAGACAAAACATCGTAGGTACATACAACGCGAGAGTGGCTGGCAACTGTCTGGAGTGCGTGTAAACAGTAGATAGATCGCTCACGATTCGTATTGATCTATTACGTCGACTACATGGACAATGAATGAGCACTTGGTGAGTAGCATATTTACTGGTTAGAAGCTCAGTCCTTAACAGTTCAAAGTGAACGCACCATTCAATTCTGTCACCTTCCATTGAGCATTTTCTTTATATACTCTTGCATTTCTCTTGGAATCAAATTAGTTCCTCCAAATAATTAGTGCACGCACGGACTCAGCCTGTCATTATCTCCATACATCCTTAGCAGATAACTTTGTTTCAAGGTATAATGTAGAAAATTGTGAGCGTTGCATGTAACACGAAAACAGAACAGGTACCCAGATGTAGAGCTATCAATTTCTTTCCCGCGAAGATAACCAACCTGGAAGCACAGCTTTGATTGCAAGAAAAAATACTGCATTCCTTCCGGAATCTTGTCTACCTTGCGACTGGAGAAAGTTTGTGGAAGTACGCCAGTCTTAATTAATGATTATTACTTTTTATTTTTAATCTGAGTTGATTACGCCCGCCATCGAATGAGTTCTTCACGATCAATTTTGTTCGCTTTATTGCTACGGGAAATCCTCAATCATGTTTTGAGATGGGGAGTGAACGGAGATAGTTAAGGCCATTTTCACCGTACAGAAGGGTGGAACAAGCGGGCGGCATTCTTATTACCACTAGGTATAGATATTGCTGGTCACTTTCTAATTTTCTAATACATTAAATAAATGGAATTATTAATGCAATCACTTAATGTGACGACTCCTACTCGGTTTGTTCGTCCTCCAACGAGCTCATTCATTTTTTGAGGGAATGGTATACATTGGACTCAAAAGTTACAAAAGAACGTAACGTAAGGTATGAAATAATTGAAATTTCCAATTAGAAAAAATATATTTATAAATATATTTGCAAAGCGTCATACCATAAAAAAATATCAGATGAGTATAATAAACTTACCATGGAAGATTTATATCAAACATAAAGCTTATAGAGCTCCACATCCCATAAATTTGATTAAGTTAATAATTTAGGCAGGCTAGAGCATGATGTTAGTCCGAAATTCAATTTTGAGTTTTATTGACTATTGATTTTCTTTGTGAGATTTTCAATTGTTTACTTTGTGTTCCAGACTTCGGAAGTTAAGTAGAAAGAGGACGACGTAACATATTGACAGACTTCTATGCTTTTGGCTCTCCATTACCGGCAACAGACAGTTTTTTTCGACCTTGCAATTAAGCTAAGACTTTTGTCAACCTGTGTGTCATTTTATTTATCATTTTGCAATTTATGAGAAATTGTGTTGCGTTGAAATATAAAACATTTTACCTTCACTTTATTCACTTAATCTTCCATATGTCGCCTGGCTCCTTAAGTATGTGTATGAATACCCTATATTACATTCGCTGGAGAAATTGCATTGGTACTCAAAGTTCAAAGATTTGAATGTGGGAACCACGGGAAACGGAGTTGGATAAGGGTTTGGAGTAATTTTGTGCGGTGAAGAAGACAACAGCTATGACTTCATTTCTATGCACGAGTTTTCCAGTTCCAACGCACAATGTAAATGGGAACAGAAAGATTGATAAATTACTTTCTCCGAATGACACGTCTAATGGAATGCCTTTCAGAGTTTACACAATTCAATTTCAAACGTGTCTCTTCGTTCCGCTCTGGCCCACACGACCTTAAATATGTCTCACAACATCACCTTCAGTTTAGAGTTCTGAATTGAGTAGCTTCCAGCTTGGTACAATATTACCAAATACTTTCTCCACAAGAGGGACGTACCCCTGGTGCAACCCACGGATTTTGCTATACAATTTGTCATCTACCGGTAACATACCTAAACTTAAGTTTCCCAAGTGATTTTGTGGCATGGCCACTGTAACGGCCAAAAAAATGATTAAACATTATCGAGTGGGAAAACGCTGAAATTCTTATGGAGAATAACGTATAAAATCTCGTTGAACCAAGAGACACTTTGCTCTTTTCTCAAGTTTGAATAAAGTGGAAAGGCGGGAGTTAGAGAAAGGAGGACAGATGGGCAGTTTGACAGATAAGTGTAATTGATTTAGAATCATTAAATGGAATTTTTGGGACCCTTGATTCACCGGGATTTTATGTCATTCTCCATAATAATGTAAGCGTCTTCCAACTCGAAAACATTTAATTTTTTTTTTGACCGTTACAGTGGCCATGGCACAAGATTACTTCGGAAGCTTAAGTTAAGGTTTGCTACCAGTCAATGAGAACTTTTATAGCGAAATCCATGGGGGAAATCGGTACATACGTTAATTTTCTTCAAATTGCTATTAAACTGATTTTCCAGCTAACCTAGTATTTGTAAAATGTTTCGACTTTGTCGTTCTCAAAATTGCGGTTATGCAATTGTAGTAAAAATAATAAGCGTCAACGCACAATATAAATTGTTATCAAAAATGATCTAAACAAACATGTTTTCGTCGAAACGTCAACAGGCTCAGAAGAGATACAGCACACAAAGAAACCGGAAATGGAGGGAAGCACTTTTCAAATACCCTTCATTTCCAGGATTTTCCGGCCAAAATTTTTTTTACATTCTGCGGAGGCGATAGACCAAAAGTCTTGTCGACTTTTTTTGCCTCAATGAATTAATATACTAGATATCATCCTTAACAGGAAATACACTCAAATGTGCAGGCATTATTGACTTCTTCACTTTCCCGTGAAAGTTTTTACCGGGTTAGTGACTACGATCAATTTTTTCACCAAAACTCCTCAGTAATCATAATTCTTTTTGTCACAATTCATTCATAATCCACTTTATCACTAATACTACAGTATAAGTGGCAGGATGAGCCAGCTATGAAAATTGAATAAAAACTTGTCGTTCCCACTCAGATCCATCGGTATACACCAATGCGGGTATTCAAAAGCATTATTATAATGCTGTCTCAACCTTGTGGCCAACACTAGAATTCATATGTAAAATTGTGTGTGCATTTTACCCCATGATTTCTCAACTTTCACAGGGGTATCTCAGGATCATTTTCCAAGATAGGCGAAAAGTACTCCATTTGTGGACAAATCTCGTTCAAACCCTACTTAGCGGTCCCAAATGTTTGAAAAAATTTGGGTGTACATTTAAGGCTAGCAGGAAGTCCGTCATACTGACGGGTTAGAAAGGAACCGAATAAAATATATTATGGGATACTCTCGGCCGGGCTTCGCCCGGCCACTTATTTCAATGGGTTCTAAAAAAAAAAGAATATAACCCTAACCGTTTTCCCCCATTTCCTCAAAAAACGGCATCAAAAAATTTTAACTACTTTTTGTTGCTAAGCAACCCAAAATATTACCATCCCGACCTCCTCAATCCATTCCTTAATCCTTGTCTCACATTTCCACAAAACAATCTACACTAAAATATATTAACTGGATTCGGTTGCTAAGCAACATCCTAAAATTAGTATCACTACCCTTTCAGTCTATCCCTTAACCGTTTTGTCACATTTCCTCAAAACAATCCAGATTAAAACATCTTAATTGCATTTGGTTGTTAGTTGCTAAGCAACCTCCTAATATTAGTATTCCTACCCTCTCAGTCCATTGACGGTTAGTCCTCTCACATTTCCTCAAAAGTCAACATTAAAACATTTTATCTACATTCTGTTGCTAAGCAACCCTAAATATTATCATCCCGACCGTCTCAATCCATCCTCCAATCGTTTTCTCTCATTTTCTCAAAAATCGGCAAGAAAACATTCTGACTACATTCTGTTGCTAAGCGACCCAAAGTATTAACATCTTTACCATAATTTATGAATCACCCTGTTGTAATTTCCTAACCTCCTACATCGTATTAGTGAATTTCCAGGTCAAATCTCGATTTTTGAAGAAAAAAACTTCTTTTGATCCGCCCTGTAGTGTCTAGGCTGTGATCCACCCTGTTGTGAAGTGCATTTCCTATCCTCCTACATTGTATTAGTGAATTTCAAGCCAAATCTTGATTTTTGAAAAATAAAACTTCGTTTGATCCACCCTGAATGGTCTAATTTATGATGGCACACCCTGTAGTGAAATCCAGTAATGTCTGTGTGAATTCTCATTGAAGTTATGACTTTCCTTCACTATCATTAATTCCGCTCAAGTTTCCTTGATTCTAAGTGATAATGAATAGACGAGTCGTCCAAAACTTGTATTCTGAGTTGGAACAAAATAGTTGATGGATTTTTTTCATTTAGAAAAAGGATATCCGGGAGAAGGTAGACGACGGATAAGATCAAATCGTTCAGGCAAACCGCAGTCAAGATTATTTGGAGACAGTACGATGTAGGCAGACGGAACGGGGGAGGAGGTACAAAGGTTATGCCTAACCCTGTAGTATTCTAATGAAACAAGAGAAATGAAATTCATCTTGTCCTTATGTACGTAGGGCGATCAATATATTTTGTCGTTCGACTATTAGAATTTATTCTTTTATCACTCACAATGCGATTATGAAGTTCAGTTCTAAATTAAAAGCAATTTAGTCATAAACTCTTTCACCCAGGACGATTTGAACATTTCTTAACTCATCAATTATTGCTGAGGCAAGACCACGTGGCATTAATTAGTCCTAAGCGTCTATTAAAAAAGCTGTGAGCCGACTAATAAGGTTTAAGAAAAAAAAAGTGAAAGACTTGGTTTCGTGAGTACTGGGTTTGAGTGGGTTGAGATTGAAGTGGAGTCAACTCATGGAATAATGTGAACGGAGTGTTGGTACTTGGTAGTAGTGGAGAAAGTCGTACTACATACTTCCATTGCTTCCAGGAATAAGGAGTAACGTTTTGTAACGCAAATCAAGTATAGTGATTTCCATTTATACTCACAATTATCTCATGTCTACCTATTGGTGAGACACTTCTGTCAATGTTGTACACACATAATATTATTCTTTATCAGGTTACATCCAGCAAAACTACATCCAGCAAAACAAGCCACAACATGTAAAGTATTTAAGGGACTAACTGGATTAACAATTAATGCACGTTCGTTAAAAAACCCCAGTCATTTCTTAATGACATGGGCTGTCATTGAAAATGAGAAAGTTGACTTTTGTGTAGTTGTTGAATCGTGGTTACTAGAGGGTCAATCTTTTCCTAACATTCCTGGATTTAAAGTCTTCGCTCTGACAGACAAGGAAATAACAGAGGAGGTGGAATAATAATCATTGTGCGTGACCACATTAAATGCAAGGTAGAAATGCAAACTGACTATTCCATTACTGTGAGTGACCGGACTGAATTCATTTTACTGAAAATGCAACTCAATTTTTATGCATCGGTTTACCTTGCAGGCATTTATAAACCCAACAAGAAAACTCCAAGTGAACAGAGAAAAACGATAAAAATGCTTATTGAAAAATGCAATGGGGTTAAATGCATAATCACTGGAGACTTTAATTTAGACATTTTAAATCCGTGTATTAACACGACCCAGTTTTGCGATATTATTGAGAGAAACGGTTTTTGTCAACTTGTGAAGGAACCGACTACAGGAAAGGCACTCCTGGACCATTTATGGGTCTCTACTCCGTTTGTTTATGATGTGGCTGTCCTCGACACACAAATATCTGACCACAAGTCGGTAAAGTATCGGGTCAACTTGAAAAAGCCGAAAGTAGACAAAATAACTCTGAAGTGGAGAGTATTGGACTCCTATGATCGAGAAAATTTGTCAGAATGTCTCTCTGACCTTGTGTTTGATGATCAACAAATATGTGTAAATATCGACGACATCTTCCTGAACTGGATCTCACCAGTGCTGTCAATTATTGACCAGCATTTTCCACAGAGAAGTAAGACTGTATTTCAACATTCTAATAAAAAGACGTGCTCAGATGAAACCAAAACTTTAATGAAGGATCGAGACAAGTTGAGGTCTGAATTACGTAAGCACCCAAGTGATGTGGGTAATGGGACCCAGTCTGATATTAACCGAGAAATCAAAAGACTGATTATAGTGGATACTCGCAACGCAGTAAATCTAATAATCGAGAAGCGGGGGTTTTGGCCAGGAATTTCACAATTAGTGCCGACGAAGTCCTCTAATAA
>JAQFYE010001008.1:0-26655 GCA_034694305.1 Protaphorura glebata | reverse complement strand
TCAAATTAGTTTCGGTTTCCCGAATATGGAGCTTGACAAATTATGCGAATATTTTTGAACAATTTCAAACAATCACAAACAGACACAAATAGCCTACTCTATTTTGTGTTCTTTGATATTCGGAATTCTAAAAATGTATGAATTATGGATGCATCGATTTTATTAGAATACAGGTTTAAAGTTGTTCACTTGACCGTCGACTTAAAATGTAGTTTTCCGAAACGATTTGTGTATACTCGAATACATATTTAAGTCTCACAAGGAACTGCATTCAATCCGAAAATTCAGATCGACCCAACCACCCCTTGGGATGGACATACAGTATCGCCCAATAGTATACGCACGCCCTGAAAATTATTTTCTACGCCGCATTTCGGGAGATAGAAATTTGAAAATTTGTATAATCCTAAAAAAAGCGATTTCAAAATGCAGGGGGTGGTCCATTTTCAGAAATCCGAAAAAGGTCATATCTCCAGAAATGCGGCGTAGAAAATGATTTTCAGGGCGTGCGTATACTATTGGGCGATACTGTACATAGTGTACTTCCTCACCACGATATGGATGTTTTTTTTGTCTTGTAGACGAAATTATTTTTGAATTCTCAATTAGAAATCGTACACTGGCACCCAGTCGAGATTTGTATAACAGTGTGTAGGTGAGGTACATAACGATAGTTGCAATTTTAAAAAGGAGTCCAAATTTTACCTGACGACAAAATCTGAGAATTTAAAATCTACACCGATTTTCTAATCTTTATTGTTTCAAGTCCGGTTTTTACAATTGAATGGTGTTCCTGGTAGATTTTACTACTAAGGATTTGTGCGAAAGTGAAAGCGCGGGCGCCGGTTGGTTAACTTATGGGCTTCCCTATCTTGTTGTGTTCCGTTCTTACTAGAAAGAGCACACGGATTTTTCCTTACTTTTCACATTACGGAGAATTTAAAGGCTATTGAGTATCTCGGAAGGAATACAAGAGTCTTGGACATCCCTGTGTATGTTGCGTGAGAGAAACACGCGGTCGGGTGTCATGCCGTGTGAGCCGCTCTGTGTGGGCTCTGAGGATCTTCTCGGATCCCACATTCATTCCTGAACTCTCTCCCTCTTCACTTACAACTCCACCAACTTCGCTCTGACTTACATATGTACTTCAACTTCAACTTCTGAAACTCATGTAGTCATCTGAAATTACAAATTAGTCGGGTAATTAGTACCTTCTCGCCTTCCACCGTAAGGTGATTTTTTGAAAAATGTGAAGAAAAAAAGTTTGGACTTAATAATCCATAAAGAAATAAGATTGGACCTATTTAATCGGTAGCAGGTCAATGTGAAAGTTGCATCAACTCTATAGTAAGACCTAAAACTATTAACCACAACTTTTCAGGGTGTATGTGCAGTGCAAAAGTGCAACCGATCTTGAGGTGAAATTTGAATTTATCCACTTGTTCTTCTACTTCCAGGTAAACCTAAACAAACTATACTTTAATCTTCAAACGAAATGAAACTTAAAAGGAAGAGTTAAGGAGTTAACACAGCGATTGAGTTCGAGGTGCTATGAAATTGAAATTCAAGTTATCCCTCTAGATTCATTGTACTGGTTACAAAACATGCTGCTGGTGGGTGAAAGCACGGCTTAGTGAAAACAGGCCAGAAGCTGGTGTGTGACATGTATGAATCTGCCTGCCATGCCAGCGTAGCATTACTTTAACATGATTGTCGGCAAAAGCGTGAGTAAAATGCTATGTCTGCCATGAATTCATTCCTGCAATCCAATGTTTTGTCAACACGGAAAACTTGTTGCTGTTTCATAATCCTATGCTGCATAACATGAGGCATACAATGCTCAAATTGTAATATAAAATGTAGGCTAACGGAATGCCTTGCGATAAATGCTAGGTTCTACACCAAATTCAAAATTACAGATCAGTAGAGAAAAGGGTATAAATCTACCAACCAATCAAGAGTAAAAATTTGATTTAATTAATTTTCGAAAGACATCTGCAACTCTGGTGGGCACAGAAATTCTCAACTGTAAGAAAATTGGCGTCTCGTGAAGACTAGTATAGGCTGGAAATAATGTGCATCTGGACCTTCATTGTTTAGTATACCCTTTCGAGATAGAAAATAATATAATATTAAAAAAACAGCAAAGTAATGACAATGAAAGCTGAATCCTTTGCGTGGTTCTGAAATACTCCTTAAGATGCCCCCGAACATACATATGAACGTTCAAAATCTCATAGAATTCTAAACTAAATGGGAGGCTAATTGAATTAGAATACTTTGATAAAAAAAAACTATGTTGAGAAAAGCCAAGGAACAAACTCATTAGCTTAATTCCATGTCGTGAGAGAAAAATCAATCCGAACAGGAATTAATTAGCACTCCGGCATGCGTTCACCGGGGTAGAAACTGCATGCGTGCGTAAGTACGTACATACACACCAGATCAGTTTACTTTCTTGAGAAGAAAGAGGATTTCAATTAGTTCATCCGGAGTGTACAAGTCCAAGTCGGAGTTTTATTAATATCCGCGGGCCTCAGATAACTCCACATTAGTTTCAGCTATTAGGAGGTGTATGAGATTCCAGATCCATGGAAAACCTCCAAAATGGAAGGTAAACAGTGTCGTGGAGTGCCACAGGTACTCCTTTCACTTACATTACATTCCAAAACTTACGTAAACGGAGATGGAATAACCTACAAGTTCCAACCAGAGGAAATCTACCAGGGAAATAAAGCAGGAAATCTCTGTTTAAACAAAAAGTCAAGCTTAGGTTAAATCTTCTTAGCGGATGTACGAACGGGGAATATGACACGGCATAATATTTTCGTATATCACGTATGTATTACACTGGTTTACCTCGATGTATACAAAAAAGGTGGAATTTCATGCTTTTGCAATTTACAGTGTGGTTCAGAATTAGAGTTTCAACTTTGAAGCTGTGGTTCACAGCCGTATGTATGAAATGTCTAAAACTAAATAGGTTCAGAATGAACACAATTCTAGGACTTTCTTCAGTGAGCTCTTTCCATTTCTACCGGGATTTCACGCACGGAGATTATGCTCTGTTTCATCTCTGTCATTAATTTTTTTCCATTCCGTCAAAATTCTTGCTCGGATATAACTTTGCTCATAGAAATTCTTCACGTATGAGGCGGGTGAGAATATTCTGCTAAATATTTTTTCGGCAAAATCTTTGGGCAAAAGGTAAGATGTATAAATTATCGTATCACGACTTTGGTTTTCTGCTCTGTCTAACCGTTGGCGAGTCACGACAACCATTCGGTCGCCAAGGTTTGAATTTGAGCATTTGTTTGGTTCATCCTGTACATTGTCAGGTCTTTTAGTTGGTTCCGCAGCTAGACATTTATTTACGGGAAAGGGATTACAGAATGTTGAACGAATCCAACATCCATGTTGCAGAAACCAAGAATTTTAACCGGAACTTTCACCAGAACCGGTATGTACAACGTCGGTACATACCATGGTTAGTGAAAAGTAAATAATCACTACGGCATCAGGGTCATGAGTATCTATAGAAATGTCCCTTGTTCACTATTTTTCTCCCTAGAAATACGTCACAATTCTGCTGCCGGTGTTTATTTTCGAACGGGATTACCTAATATCGATATCGACCAAAATTTTCAACACAATATTTCGACAACGATCTCGCCAAACAAAATCTCGATCTATATCTAGACCTTGTAAGACATTGATAACACAAACGCCTGAGTTTACGTCAGAACAGTTCTTTTGGATTGTGTTAGTGGTTCAATCGCCACGGCCTTACGCGAGGGAGCCGGTCACATGTATTATTTATTTATACTTCAGGGGTACCCCTGATTCAGAATTAAACATATCCCGGGTCACAGGCTGGTACTCACGAGAGTTCAGGTAGGTTGTGGATTGGAAGAAGCATACTTTACGGACAATTCGGTGGAATTAATTATAATTTAGAACTTTTAAAATTAAACTATGAAATCCTTCACAACACTGCCTTGGAAGTAAAGGTTTTTCAACCAAAAGATAAGTCAATTTCTGATTTACAAAACTCGAAATATATATCCCACCAAAACTAAACGAGAGAAAAACTAGCCGGTCGAACCGAAAGCAAATAGGGCAGGCGCTTGGCCCTGAGCATGAGATGAGAAGAATAAACAAGAAGCGTTGACAAACGGATTCACTTTCCAGTCAAGACAAATGATTTGAAAATCTATTCTAAGATACACACGAAGCGTTCCACAGTGCAGTGCTGTACACGCACACAGTGTCCCATGGAACCATAATATTTCACCGTGACAGTCAATGAGGGTAAATAAGCTTCGATTTTCTGAGTCTAGTGGGACTTAAACACATAATTTAGGTTAAAAAAGGATATAAAGAGAGAGTCTGTTTTCACTTACGACTAACGCAAGGTGTAATGCCGGCACTACGTAAAATAGAATGGCTCTTGTGACTATGACGACGACGACTTGGTCATGGGTCGCCACCTTCCCCTCGGAGAATGAGTTTTGTATGTGAGAACAAATATTTCTGGACTTTTTAGGCAATGTGGATTCTAACGAAGGTATTTCGTTTGCCTCAATTTCACCGGTTTTGCTTGGGACTCAGACCAACTCAAACCTGGTTGATCTGACCGAAAACGTCAAGCAATATGGGCTCGACGAATATAGTGCAGAATAATAGAAAAATAAATATCTCCATCAATTCACATGCGCCGTTACGATATGGTCAAATATTATTGCGCTTTATTTTTAGAATTGGTGATGTACCGGAATGGACTTTCAGCAAAAAACCGAAAACCGAAATTTCGTTACTGATCTATGACCAAAACCGAAATTTCAGTTTAGGCCTGGTTTTGGCCGAAAATTTCGGTCAACTAAAATTTTGGTACATCCTACATTTGGGGTTTCGGCCGAAAGTTTCGGTCAACTTTGGTACATCAGTATTTATTATAATTTGACCTGGTAATGTGAATGTAACAGTAGGGAAAAGCTGCAATGGCAAATATACAGGGTGTTTCAGAAAAAGCGCATAGTTGTTTGATAATGTTTTGGCGTAGTAACGAAATTTACAATACAGGCTGAGATTAAACCGCCCAACAACGAAAAAAACACAAACAACTATGCGCTTTTTTTTAAAAAACCCTGTACATTCGAAGCAAACATAACACGAAGAACGAAACCCGTCGCATTGCATAGCAGAAAGGCATTCTGATTCGCCGACAACATCCCTTCGTCAGCACGAGGAGTCTAACCGTCATTAAAACGAAGCGTCTAGTGATATCTGATTGTACCGTTGCGTTGTACATACGGCGCGGGTACTTTAAAGCAGATAATTATCTGATAAGATTTCAGCAAATATAGCATATTTCATGAATAATCCAAAAGTCATCTTCAAAAATCGTGATTTATTGCATTTCGGAATCATACCAGAATTATTCTTCTACTAATCCATACGGTTCTGCGATATGCAGACTTCTATGAAAAACTGAAACGTCCCGGTATAATTGAGGTCATAACCCATCCTGAAAATCCTGATTCGTGATAGTAACCTCTTAAACGGCATTTAATGCCTTCAAACTTCTAATACAAGAAAAATTGAAACATCAAATGGGTCCACCCTCATCTGATTTGGCACCGCCCAACCCACAAATCTTCGCTGAACTTCTTTTGTATATACTTGTAAGTTACGTGGTGGAACAACAGAGTGTCAGACAAGAAGGCAAACGAGGAATCTAAATAGCTGTATAAACCCACATGGAAAAATACCTGCCTGCCTACATAAATCAGTTCGGATAAACCTTAATTGATACATCACTAAAGTAGACAAGACGACCTGCTCCTGCTTCCCAAATTATTCTAAATCATGAACTGAGCAGATATCTGGAGAGTGTAGTATACGTTGGGGTTAAGAATAGGATTAAATGGCGAGACGAAATGTAGTGTGGCATCCAAAATATTTTGATATTTTTTCAAGTCAACAAACTACACTGGCGTTTATTTTCTTGTTCAAAGTAAAAGTACTCCAGAATACACAGAAGGTCCATGTGTAAGTGCAAGAACTGGGAACTTTATAAGCCAGTCAAACTCAATGTTGACAAGGTAAAACTTTAAGAAGCTCGCATTCTAATTTCTAACATTTGAAACTTCAATATGCCGAGATGATCAGGTTCAGTGAAGATTTGCAAATATTACACTGGTACGTTAGATATGTTTTTTTAACTATAAACTTATTTCAATTTTCAAATCAAATAAGTGAATTCTGATCTGCCAAGAACACTTTTCATTCACTTATGTTACTCGAGCTGATTTCTCTTGAACTTCACGAACCGTTCCTTGTGAGTTAACGAAGGGTTGATGAAGGATTGGACAGAGTGAAGAATCGCAAATCACTATCAACACACCATCCCGTCCTCTTCTCATTCACACTTCTTCTGTAGTAGTCGGAATCAGAGGAACGATACGGTCGGGTATTCACTTTTTTCGTAGCGATTTTTTTCTTTCCCTAAAAAACCGAGTTTCACCCTTCCGTTCAGTCGTTACCCTTTTTTCCATACTACTCCTCGGGAGTGATGTTGGTATGACAGAAAATTCCTTGGCACATTGCCCTCCCTTCATCATTGAACAACAAGGAGTTTCTTCTGTAGTTCTTTTTTAAAAAGTGTTCGTGTGTTACGCTGGCTTATTTGCAGTGCACTTCTGTCACCTCACGGTGACACAGTCCTCTTCATCCATTCACATGTATGTAACCGTTTACATGACAAGACCCACGCGGTTCGGTTCACAGTCACATTACTATGCAGTTCTGTATCTGTATCTGTTACCCGACTTTTAGCTTACAGTACGAGTAGTTTCTAGTTTGTGTCGGTCGTCACAAGTCAAGTCAGTTGGCAATGCAAAATACTGAACTACAGAACATTCATCAGTCGGCTAAACAGGATCCGGGCTGACAATTCTTGGTGTCATTTACTGTACGTACGACATCGCCTCCAAACCATCCTCAAGAGACAGAAGAAAATTCCCCAGGAGAATTCTTTTATCTATTTAAATGCCCATCTGTTTTTCACCGACCGATTCGAATTGTAAACTTTTTTTGAAATCTGGAAATGTCGGGTTACCAGTTCCGACCAAATGCCGTTTCGTTTGGACATGTATGTCTTGCATTAATGTTTGCTTGCCTGCCGTTACGAGTCCCATGAATAATCGCGTAAATTGTGTAGACATTCGATCAGTGCAAAGTTATGCGAACTTCTAAATATCGATGCTGTATGGAGAGACCGTACCAGAATCATGGTTACTAAGAGACTTCGCCATTTCCGTGGAATAAAGAATGATTCTGCCAATGTCATTAATCAATAAATAAATCAATCAATAAATAAAGATTAGCGTTATATCGATGTTTGTTATATCGAAGTTTTACTTTATAATTGTGCTAAGCATTGGATGCTCGAACCTCCAATTCGAACTCCAAGTCTTGCGGTGCATGGTATGTTATATTGTTATCAAAATGTCGAAGGCGCGAAATTCGAGCATAGCAATTAACAAAGAAGTGAATTCACTTTCTTGCCTTTGAAATTTTACACGAATGGTACTCACATATAAAACTATTTACATTGTATTAAAATCGTTACCGTCAAATGAGAATTTACTGCATATTCGTTTTCCAAAATAGGTTGGAGAAATGAGAAAAGTCAATGATGGAAGCAATACAAAGTCTTCCCAAACTTCGAACAGATGTTGTAAAGATACGCAGATAGAATAGGGACCGGAGTTTCACATTTGTATATTCTATATGTTTCCCAATATTTCCTAATTTCAAAAGCGAACAAATGTCCATAAATAAGTACATGCTAAGAGTTTGGAGAAAATGCGACCGTGCGTATGAAATCAAACAAAAATGTCGTGCGCGTAGTCGTACGGATTTACCTGTACTATGTTACTGTTTGGCGCGTTACTGAATTAAACCATTTTACTTGTATTTTTGTATTTAAATGTAGCAGGATGCGACGGGAAAAAGCACATTAATAAAGAATCAGATCTAATCAAATAGATCTCCATTAATCTTTTCCAAAATATGCATGAATGCTTGACTAGACTCGTCATTAATGGGCGCTTCATTAAAATGAAATACTTGAAATTTCTTGCTTACAAATACACTAATATCTCGAAGTAAGAGTTAGATTTCAAAAATTTAAAATACAAATCCGGATGAATGGATATGCGGCCCAAGAATACACATGGACTCCAATATGTGTATTTGTACATAATTGTGTATTTTATGTCGAGCCAGAAGCATATATAATGTAGACATAGAGAGAAGCGGAGACATATATCACCACAATACATCCTATCTTTCCGGGTATCTTCCTAAGTCCATAACTCCCTTGACAAATACAACCCCAAGGAGGGAAGGAAAGTAAAGAGGATTGCTTTCCACGGGCTCATTTGTTCCGGAATTACACAGCACTAACTCATTCCCTCATTAACGGGGAATTGACTCTTCAATCCAGACCACATTTAATGGTCTATGTGTGTGGGTAGTAGCACTAGTACTGTTCCCGGGTAGAATGCAGTACAACTTGAACCATAGACATACATCATGTTGTTGGCGGAGTCTTTAAGCTTACTAATTACAATGTGATAACAATCTCTTTGCCACTCGTGTGCTTGTACTATGTAATATTTCTGATTGTCAAAAGTATTCCATTGTTATCACTGCATTGATCAAGTGCAAAGTCGTTGATAAATTATTACTGACGCAAGGTACATGTCACTTTATAATGTCTCGCAATACCCCGTACAACTGTGGGTTTGTTTGTCTGTAAATTGCATGCGAGTATGAAGACTAAAAAGGTTGGATAATCGGAACATTCATTTAGTGAAATGAGTTCAAAGTTTTTAATTCAGAATTTTCAAGGCTTTATTTTTTCAACATTCGCATCAAGCCTTCACGAAAACAATTCTATATAAAATAAAGATTACGAGACTGTTTTTATACACTATAAAAGAATACCAGCAAAAGAAGGTCGGGCAAATATAAAAAACATGATTGTACGAACATACACCGGAATTATGGTTATTTGCGAGAATACTTTTCCCGCTTCAGTGCTATGACAGATGACTTCCTTAGTTCCAAGATAAACTGAATAAATCAATGTAGACGTTGACTCATTTTGAAATCCCACCCCAGCGGTTATATGATACAACTCACCAATAAATAGTGGGACAAACGTATTTACCAAAATCATTTCGTGTCATTAAAATATTATACCTTCCGTGACCTAAAGTTTCATACTCATAAGCGATAGGAATGTATTGTGAGGAATGAAATTCTATTCTCCGTCCGATCCAAACTCCAAGCGGTCCATCCCCCAATTGCTAACTAAACAACTATTTTATCATCCACTTTCTCTTCTATGGCTTTCACTTTAGAAAGTCTGGTTTCTCCGCAGTGTTAAGTGAACGACGCTATTCATGCCAAAACTCGTACGTCAGACCGTCCTTACTTTAAATTGAGAGTCACTCATAGAACCTCCCCCTACAAAGCATTGCACTTCTGTTGAACAACTTCCTCAACAAATGAATTGTCCGCCTGTCCTGTCCTGTCTAACCTAACTCTCCATTTCCCTTATTGTCAACCACTTGTATTTATCTTGCCTAAAGTGTTATAAATATGCTTGAGACTCTCCATTGCGTGCCTCTAGATTAGTCAAACCAACCCTCTCTACTTCCCCACTCATTCTAATTACTTTCGCCTATTCTTATTTCCATATACATTAAACATAGTGTAGTGAAAAAACTCATAAAAGGCTAATTCCGGTCTCAAGTGTCTCGAGGAAACCAGTAAGGCACCACAGGTCTATGTATTTTTATTAGAATTGTGCCAGGGCAGGGTTGTACTAAATATTCGGCCACAACGGATACCAGCTCAAAAGCATCACCGTTCCTATTTTTTGAACGAAAACCATCATTGTTTCAATATTTCAACAACCGAATAATTCGGTAACAATGAAACACCCAATATTTGGTGTTTTTTTTCCTTTAGCTGCGCACCAAATACTGAAAGGGATACCCCGTAGTTTTCGCTACAAATAAAAACTGAGAAGCATTTGATAAACCCGGTAATCACAACTTTTCTCGTAAGTTTCGGAGACTAAAAGGTTAAACTCTCACAATTTGCAAATCTTCCAGAACATTGTCTAAATTACAATACACAATCGCATCAGTTGATAAATTCACTTCATTGAAAAATCATTTGTCGAACATTTATATTTATTAAGCGCGTGTGAATGTAAAAATGTATTTTTATTCCAGGTAACCAAAAACTGAAAGAGAGAGGAAGAAGTCGAGGAAAAATAGACGACAATTTTGAGGTTCCAAAAGATGCAGATTCAAATACACCAGACTAGTAAGAATATGTGAAGCCACCATTCACGTCCGTTTTTCTGCCCGAGTCAAGATGACACTAATAAAGGGGAGGATTTGTCCACCGTTCCCCCTTTTCTGCATTCTTTCCATACTCTTCAGTCTTCGAGTCTTGGCAGGTAAGGGGGAAACGTCGTTCTTTTTTGTAACTCGGGAGACATGTATCAACTTTCTGCAGAGATTTTCAGCTGAGCTTTCCCTTTCGACAACAAGTTACGAACACTCAACACCTTGTTAACAAACCTTAGAATCTTTTTTCGTGATACCATTATGCAACGTGCACATTTGCAAGACAAAATTTATCTAACTAAAGTTATTAGGTGATATCGCGATAAAAATCTCAATAAAAATGTGTAAGAAAGTTAGGGAACAACAAAGGATCATACTCCTGCTTTACAACTCGTGCTGAAGAATGAAAGGTGTACAGCATATCGCGCGCAGGTGAAAATTGGACAAAGTTTTCCTCTGGCACAAATCAGATTCAGACATGACTGACTAATAAACTCCAACAATGAATCTTCCCTACGTGTTACCGTCGTACCATCGCATGCGACTTCTGAATTCAAGTATTTCTCTCGCTACAGAATACAATACTCTAGGAGTGAGACCTTCTCCCGCTGCACCCGAGGATTTAAATTTCCAATAAGCTAAAAAATATTACTTCCTCAACTCGATTTAATGGAGATTGCAAACCAAAAATCAGAACTGAAATTTTTATTACTAGAAAGCAGCCTCAGGGATATTCCAGGAGTTAGAGTAGTCATATAAACAAGTCCGTTTATTTTCATAACGGGAGTGTCTCGTCAAGAAGGTTCATTGTCAGTCAACGAAAGTTAATACTTAAGGAGGTCTCATGGAGTAAAAAGCCAAACTTTTAACACAGTGAGGAGTTTTGAGGGGTTGTTTGGCACTTGCAAAGTATTTTCTTTCTTACAGAATTATGATAAGAGAAACTAATGTTCCGGCCCTTTTTTATTTTGAGTCAATTTTGAGGATGTGAACCAGATTTGCTCCTCTTTGGATACACAACCGCGCATGAGTAATCATATGTACTCAATTTGCACTTTGAAGATATGACAACATGATTTGGTACGAGCAATTAGTGCAATACTGCCCTAGTTTCTGGTGGACACTGATAAAATGTACAAATGAACAAATTTGCAGTTTTGTTTGTATCTAAGAATTGACAAAAAAGTTAGTATATAAGGCAAGTGGCTGCAAGGAAGGAAGGATTTGATCCAATTGTTTAATTCCGTTAAAATTCAGGTAGATTTAAAGAAACTACTTTCAGTCGACATTCGTCTTATGATATGGACAGCTGTCCAGAGGAAAATCGGAATTTGTTTTCTACTTGGGAAAGCAATTAATTAGATAGTGTCACGCTAGTGCTTGTACAACTGCATTTATTTGTATTTATTGATGAACCGTCATGCCCTCTGATGCAGTTGTTATACGCATTAGAGATTGTTCTCCCTAAACCATATATCCAAACAAGTCAGCCCAAGAGATCGAACACCAACATAGCGAGGACGTTAGATCAGGCGATCATTATACAAGTATACAACTGACTGACATTGCAGTGGGTCTTTAATTGTAAAAAGATTTCCGACCTTACAGATTCTTCCCAAATAGCACGAGCATTTTCCCTTTGAAAAAATAATTTGTCCCGTGTACCCTTCAGCTGCGAAGTCTTCCATTCGTTTAAACTTGTCTATACTACACAAATTATAACAAAGAAGCAAACTTCTTGATCGTTAATTAGCACTATGAAATCCTTACCTCCTCATGCAACATTAAAAGCACGGACAACTCTTCTCATGCACATGCACCATTAATCTTAAGCGAGAATTAATAACTTGATGAAAGATGCTTTGCAAAGGGGAACCTGGCGAAACTTTATCGGGAGGTAACGAAAGGTTCGTCACCACATTTCACCTCATGCACTGCACTGATCAGGTCGACAGACAGACAAGTAGGGGGAGATGTCAAATCGATAATGTGATCAGATGTTGAACTTGTTAGTTTATGTAATGTAATAGCTGTGAGGACGAAGAAGTTGGAAACTAAAGAAGAAAGAAGAGGGTCAGATAGGAAGGAGAAATTACAGCAGCGGTTCTGCGTACTTTCATGAAGTGGGCCGTTTCAAATATGCGTCTTTGATTTGTAGTAGCTGATTGGAATCTTAGACTTATGGGAAGATGATGACAAGGGTGCAAAAATTCGGTGAAGTACTACTTATTAACTAGTGACGTGCAAGAAAGATTTAGTTGGACAATAGTTTTTCATTCTGTTAACTTAAGGGATTCTGATGAATCCCTTAAGAGTTTAACCTTGGAGAAAACGATACTAAAAGAAATTCCCACAATTTCTGTTCAAACCATATATGGCTTATAGTCAAATTTGGCAGAAAATTTGAGCAAAGTTAGGATTGAACTTCATAAACGATACTTGAAATGGTTCTGACCGGAAAGCCAAACCAGCCAACCTCTCTGGCCTAACCGCTATGTTAACTCTATTGGCCAGTGAAGATGTAATGCTTGTGTATAATCGAGATGCACAAATGACCGAGTCCAATTTTTATTAGAAATACAGCATTTTGTTAAAAGTTTTGTGGTCAGTCCTTATAGACAGTTCCTTTAATACGCGGACTTTCTCAGACATTGCTCACTAGGTCAACACCTGACACTACGGACAATTTATCGCCAAAGTCTAAGGAAGAGTCCGGACTGGATCTTTTTTTGGACCCGTTCGGCCCAATTACTAGGACCGCGACTGACTACGTACACGAAGTGGGGAAACTAAAACTACTACTAAGCTAAAGCAAAAAGCTAACCGAATACTCCGAAAACCGAATACACCCTCTGCACTGCCCTGCACTGTTTTTTTGAAATCCTTACTTTTGCTTGCTGAGTTGCATGTATGCACAGCATGTGCACATGTAGGATACGTACACTCATGTTGCTTACTCCTCCGGTCTGGTTTTATGTAAGTAGAGTCAAGTGAAGTCAAAAAAACGAAGAAGGGCCAGCTGTGAAAGGATATTAAGACGGAAGGAAGGAAAAGAAAGAAAGAAAGACCCGGGTAGTAGAAGTGAGACTACGAGTACAGTAATATTCAACTCAAGAACCAACCCTTTGGATCTAATGTAGTAAATGCAAGTAATGGAAAGGAAAAAAGTCATAGCGGTGAAGCGGGGAAAGAATGGAAAAGTCAGAGAACAAGAAAAAAAATGTGCTACTGGTACTGGTACGTCAGGCGTCTTGGGATATAGCTAAGGTTCGGGATAGAAATGGAAATGGAAGGCTAACATGCGGATTGCGAATTTGAATTCAAAAGTGTGAATTTCTTGGACTAGTAGGTTAGGGAGACGTACGGAACCAAGTTTCTCAGAAATGGTTATACGATACAGAAATGGAGAACGTGACGCCGAGAAATAATTTGCTGACTTCCGCGTTATGAACTTGAACTGAACTGGTATTATTTTTCCAATTTGTTGGACGTAGTGTTGAAAATTTTTACCCGCTCTGCGGACTGTAGAATTTGTGGTGAATTGGACTTAAACCAGAAGGAATGGGAGAGATTTTTCATTTTTAGTTCGATGTTCTTACGCGTGGAACCTTGAATTGTCGATAGATCTAACGATAGTCCAAGAGGTATTCACTGCAAAATACTGGTTTCACAAGAACATTAAGCTGAATGGAAGGGATTTGAGCGATTTTGAACCACCTTGTACACCTGTATATTATGTAGTTTTGTATTTGCATCCCTCTTACAAAAGTTGAGCCAATTTGGAATGACTGAGAATATTTTTATCACTGTTATCAAATCTCTTCAGCTTTCGATCATGTTTGTGCATTGTGTTCAAGTGAGGATCCTACCTTGTACTCGTATTATTATTCTCCTCAACACAATTTGGAACTTCAACACTTCAATTATTATTAACAAGGAAATTCGGTACGATAGCACTTCAGAAGCACACGCTAGGAACCACTATTTAAATTGAACGAGTGGGAGAGTATGAAAGGTTTTATACCAATTATCTGGTTGAGCAACAGACACGACTCCTTTCAATTTTACTAATTTTCAAAGCAGAATTGGAAAGGGGATTAAAATCGGAGATGCAAGTTGTAGTACATCCATGCCTCCCGTATTACCTTGCAGTATATAGTGTAATGAGCTCCCTAATACTTTTAAGTGGGCTAAATTGTTTGGAGTTGATGATGCATAAGAAATCTGAAACGTCAAGCCGTTACTATTTTTCTAAGTTTGGGATGGAAATTTTATCTTATCAAAAGCGACGTTCATTTTTTTTGTAGAAATCACCGCCTTCATTTCCTATTATTTTTAGTGTGTTAGGATTTCCAATACCTCAATATTCATCTTAACGAAAGAAACACTTTGGTATCGGATCCGAATCAGAAAACATCATAAATTGTAACGCCCAAATTCTCTCCCAATAATATTTTTCATACCACAAATACACTGATTCTTACCCCAAATAAACTGAATACTACCCCAAGAATCTTAACCAAAATTAATACTAAATATGACACGTCCTTACTTGGCCAAGAATGTACTTATTTCTCCACCCCAAAGAAATATTGAATGATATGGAACAAATGAAATGAATCAGCTTACGGGACAAACCTTGCTATTTGCAGAAATACCACTTGCAAAGAATCCCCAGATCTATGTGGCTGTACTTTAAAGTTACTTAATATGTAGGAGAAGCAATTGTATAATGAAAGAGTGTGTGTATAGCAAAACTTAAAACTTTTATCGGAAGTGAGTATAGTGGCCCAGTGAAAGTCAAACCAAAGCCTCCAAATATGCGTCCTCAGACAATGTTCATTCACAATGTAACCCAATGCCCAAGAAAATATTCTCCAGCATATGACCTCCTATAAAGCCCGCCGCTATTTCACGGTAGAGAAAGTAAGCAAGTCCAAACGTTAACTTTACATTGGTGGTGGTGGCGGGGATGCATACAATACTTTCAAAGTGAAAGTTTGAATGGTTTCCTCACCACCACGGTCTTCCATTCCCCCCATGTTGTTCCGGTTACGGTTTCCTTCCACTTATGGTTACAACAAACCAGAGAGAGAGAGAGCTCAACTACTTCCAATAATTTACGATCATGACGGAATACACATTGTACTCGGTAGCCAATATAATATAGAATATTCCCGAAATCAAAACTATGTTATGTTCACACACACTGGACTGGACCGCACAAAGTTTTTTTTCACAGTCTTGTAAATTTTATAAAAATAACGCTAGAGGAAGAACTGGTCGACCAAAGAAAACAAAACCGATCAATAAACCTCACAAGAACGACCTGATTCATTTTAAGTTATATTTAAATACGAAGTGCTTGTATTTGTTTGAAGTTATTCCCTTAACGTCATCTATAACATTCTTCACGACAATACCGAATATTGATTCATCAGTGAGTGAAACTTATCGACGAAATTAACTAGACTGAATGGTTGATACCCTACTGATAATTGGGGACAAAACCCGGTCGTCTGAACCAAAGAGTCGTGAAAACGGGTTCCGTGTAATTTTTGGAGTCCATGTGTGATTTACAAGTTTAGACTCAATTTTAACGATTTCTTTGGATTGGATCTTCATTTCATGTTCTTACCTAATACCTTGCACCCCAGAAACGTTGTCAACGTTAAGGCTTTCACGCCTAATGAATGTCGTTGAAAGTGAAGTTTTAGTTACACTTGAGTGATAGAGAATTATTTTTTCCACATTGATTTCTCGACTTCATCTCTATCCTTCTCGACTCTGCGTTTATCTTATTTATCCATCAGTCTTACACAAAACACTCACACACATACACATACCAAAAGACTTTTTACGCGTTAGTAATATTCATATAATCCATGTCCGTACAGAAATAAAATAAATGCTCTTGTGCCTTTTTCGTTCCTGCTGAGTTGAAGCATACGCAGTGGAGAACATTTATTCTTATTTCAATAAACTTTTCAAGACAGTCGATGCTCTCAAGCGTATAAACGGGCATTAACGGCATCCTTCTCCTTATCTCACGACCAGACTTTCTTTTCTCTTCCGCCTTACCAAAAAAGTAAAGTAGGTTGGCTAAGGCATAGCAGCCAGGCAGGCATCTCTCTCATCAATTTACATTCAACTTATTTTTTAAATAAAACAAAACCTTATTCATCTTCGTCTCTTGACAAGACAGTGAAAAGAATCGTGAGATAGAGCCAACAAAGATTCGTCAGTCAAAGCTTGAAATGGAATCAGAGCTGAGTAAAAAAAAGCAGCCATATATAACTTTTCCACTTTCTCTTCTTCTTCACCCAAAGAAAGAAAAAAGTTAGATTGTTGTTTTATTTTTTCCCTTGAGTTGGTCAATTCAGTTTCATTAATGTCTCTCGAGGCTAATTAAGATTAAGCATTCATGGCGATGTCATGCCGTACGCTTTTCACTGCCTACAGAACGGTGAAAATGCTAAAAATACAGGGTCCCACATTATGATTGCCACCTTGAACGTAAATGTTTCAACGGTTATGGATTAAAGTAGCGTGTTGATGAGTCGACATCTAATTTCAATATTAACTTTCGTACATGATACGCACAAACATGAATAAGTCCTGATAATGACGCTTGGAATTTTTTCAATGCTCCGTTGAGGTCAAATATTAGATATTTTCCAGATCAGATAGATTGGACATAATATCATAATATCATCTATCAGTAATCGTAAAAGACTGGGTAAAACTAGACCGAAGCGTTTTGCCCGGCACTACATCTCCGGATTCGAAAACTTTACATACATCTGATACAGACTTCGGATACGTTATTTTACAATAGTTAGTTCTCAGATCAGATGACACGTCAGACCGAAGAGAGAAACATAGTACCAAATTATCGGCTTGGTTGGCAGCTGTTACTTTTTATGTGGTATATGACAGTACTTATGTGGGACCCTCAAACCTAGCAGAAGGCGGAATAGAATTGCTTAAATAGAAGCAGAATGAAAATTGATATAAAGTAAAGAACTGCATACTACGGAGGACACGACGGACTATTTCAAGACGAACGGCAAAGACAGATTAAATCTGAAAAAGTTGGTCGTTCATGTAAACTTTAGTTTCGTCAACACGGTCGGTAGGCAGAATAGAATAGAAACAGATGTGAGAATGGTTCATTTTACCAAAATGCTCCATTTCTTCAGTTCCCTGAAGAACAGATATACAAAGTTGAGTTCGTACATTTATGTTGTTGAGGCGTTTATACATTATTACATTTGTATTATTACAAGTGCGGCCATTGTGTGTTCTTATGCTTTTGCAACTATAGTTTATATGAAAAAGGCTAATGTGATGTAGTTGGCATAACGAGAGTGAAAACGACAGGATGAAATGACAGTGAACTGAGGATTGGGAGAAAAGGAACAAGTCGAATAAAGACCCCCACGTCACTTACAATTGAGCAAATAGAGTTTGAAATGAGCTATGAATCCTCTTTATCAAACATCACTACATGAATGAATGGTTGGGAGAACCTCAAGTGTCACTTCAACTCCTTCTCCTACTCCTTATTTCCGACTACTTCGTAGAAATACCTCCTCAGACCATTTATTTACCACCGTACAACCGACGTCACGGGTAGTTGGTTGCCCACAAACCGATGTTTACCAAAACCACTACTCGCGTACTTCGAATCTTATAGGTACTCTTAAATCTTCAAATCTGTTGGGTAACATGTTTATGCTTTTTGAGTCATAAGATCACAAGATCCGCATTGCAATACCATAAAATACAGATTACGGAGTATGGGACAGATTCTTGGGATTGACGTACAGGACTATTTGACTGAAGTACACATTAATTGATAATAAGAAATCTTTTTAAATATCCATCAAACTATCTCTGCCGGAGGAATCTAACCCCCGATAGCAGAGTCTGGCTTTCCATTACAATGCTACCGCACTAGCTCGAAGCTGATATATCTTATTTGAAAACTTGAGCAAGACAATTATTCATTCGGAGTCAACAGTCAGTCTGGATTTAACCTTTCCGTTGGCTTCCACTTTCACCCGGCTTTCATCTTAACAGATTTTATACTGGTGTGCTTGCACTTTTTAAGAAATGGAGTGAAAGTAAGGTAAAGTAAGAAAATCAAAGGAAAATGTCCATCCCCTGTAAAAGAGAAACGAGTAAATACGAAGTGATAAATTAACAGAAGTGAATGAAATAGAGTAGCAGTAGTCGTAAATATGTTATGATTTTTATAAGTTAGAGCAAGAAGAAATGCATTGGCATTTTTATAGCATCGAGAGACAGGTTAAACACCTTCGGGCAAAATGGCAAGAACGCACTTCCTACAGGTTTACACATCTCGGGTTATTTCGTCAAAACCCGCAGCCATTTCTGTAGCCTCAATTGACTTGAAGTGGGGTAAGGCAAAAACTTGCATATTTTCTTGGATTCAACAGGAGAGAGTTAACATAGACGTGAAGAGTATATAATAGAAACTGAGTAGTACATTTGTAACAATAGAAAATAGTAGCATAGTCATTCATATAAAAGTGCACTCAAGATCGGTCATCACTAGAAGCGTAAGTGAGTGAGGAGAGGGGAAAGTCACTTTAGACCAAATGCATCATGAATCCAAGAGTGAAATTCTACGAAACCTAAAAGTATTTCGATGAAAGACGAAGAGTTGTCAAGACTTGGGGAACTGTAAAGGCACGGATGAGAATTTATGCATACCAGATTGAAAATCACTTTTTAAATGCGTAGTTGGTTAAAAGCTATGCATTAAATGCGCGTAAATGTGTGCCAACTTTGCCTTAGAATACTTAAAATCTAGAAATCTAATCTTACATTTGAAGTGCTCGTACTTATAGTACTGTACTGTTGCTGGAAGCGGGACTGAATTATGCCTAATATAATTTTAGACGATATTCTTACATCTATTCTTACATCCTGGATATCCTCACCTCGGAAATGCTTTAAATTTTGAAACTTTCCCTGACACAATTACAAATTTAAAAGTAAAGATACCCAGTATTTCTAACTAGATGTACCTGTCTTTTTTAAATTATATGTCATAAGTGGGTGCACAACTTTGGGACAAATTATAAAAATTGAGGCTGTCTTTCGAATGTTTTAGGTTTAGCTTTCGGGACAAATGTTGAGAGAAATATTATCGGAAATTGGAAGCCACAAGATTTGCTCTTGTGTTAATGTGTCCCGAGTTATCGATATGATAGTACATTTTCGGACCTGTAATCCTTTCACTCCACGTTGAGGTTAGGATCTGACCATAATGCAGTTCCTGTAAATCATTTTGGCAAAATGTTGTCAACTATAACCGTCAAATCCATGGAGGCAAGATAATTTAAATATACATAAAAATCGTCAAATTTGAGTTCCACAGCTTTCAATCTTTATTATGAATTCTAGTACGTGAATGAAATAATAAGTTTTGAATTCTGTTGTTTCGCTTATGGTCGTTGGGTTGTGTGGGTAGTGCAATGCACCGCAAAATAACTCCATTTAGTGAGCATAATATTAGAACTAATGCTCCTTTTGCTCTACTAACTACTAATACATATCATGACATCAAGAATGGGCCCAGCCCTTAAACCCTCATTCTCTGAATGTATAATGCGAATTCTCTATTCCTTCCTCCGCCTTCCCATTACCTCATTTCTTGTGTTAGGACTTCAAGACTGGAACATTGGAAACTCCTAAGAACAAGTCTCATCTTGAGGCTTGAGTCAAACAAAAGCTCGAAAGCCATTTCATTCCTTTCTCAAATTCCAGTTCAGACTAAGTTTGAGAGAAAGTCTTCCTGACAATGGGCCATCTTTGAGACTGAGACTAGTCGGGCGCGTACTACACAGAATTCTATATTGCTCGTTTGAATGCTCAAAGTATTAATATTGGTGACTGCATTATATTATTATACACAACATTAAGATATGTTACGTGAACCCTCATTTTGAAAACCAGGAAGGAAGATCAAGACAATAAGTTCGGTGCGTGCACGCCTTCCTTCAAAATTTTAGTGCTCAAAAGTTTGCTTGCTCGCTTACATCCTTCGAATGCAAAATATTCATACAAATTATTGCACGACAATATGCTTTTCTGAGTTCGACCATATGCTGATATATGCTTAACAGAAGGCTTTAAAAATCAGACTATCATATTATCACCATAGTCTTATTGTCCCATGAAGATGGAGATGAGAATATATTTCCTTTTTACCTTCGCATCTCGAGATATATGTAACAGCCGGTTATATTTTAAATCGACCAGGTTTAAACATAACGTAAGCTGACTGTTTTAAAGATTCTCCAGCAATAATCAAAAAATACTTTCATCAATAGGAATTGACTAGCTTTACTTTAATTGGTAGGAATAACTCGAGAAAAACTTTCAAAAAGCATTCAAGTCATGTCTCCCTGAGGGATCAAGCCCAGAACAGAACATGACGGCGACAGCTGTCTATAAATTTGTATTGTACTTCCAGTTTAATAATAAAGTACCATATAATTGTGGACGTAAAAGATAGATTAGCCTGTTTCTGTGTAAATGAGAAATCATCTCCCCGAATAACTAGGGGAGGTTTACTGCCAAGCACATTTTGGAACTCAGTATTTTAAAAAGAAAATATCTTTGATCAGTGAAAGAATGGCTTTTGGCCTTCCTGATTTGATTTTGCAAAAAAGGTCATAATTTTAGTTGAAAGGCTCAGGGACTGGCCAGCGGACAAGCATTGTGACGAGAATTCATTTCTCACTGCTTATTCAATTTTCCAAAACATTTATTGCTATTGGCGCTTCCAACTTGCCAATTTTACTACGGGAAAAAATTTACACGTTACATATTTCAGTACCAAACCAGGATGGATTCGTGTGCGTATATATTGACAAGGGGTGGTTTTCCCTTGTTCTTCCACTTTAGGAGTTCATTTTCCCTTAGGGCCATTCAACTCATAAAAAAATTGACACACTTACTCCCAGAAGTCAGTATATCACAAGAAACACATGTGTACACCACTACGAGGAAGTGGATAGTCGTAGGTTAACATAGTATTACGAGGGCGAGTCATAAATTGCAGTTGTCCTCCAAAATTCCGCGTTGTGCTTTCTCTCAGGAGAACTACCGAACCCATCCAGTCGTTCCCATGAATCGAATTGCTTAAAAAGCAGACAGACTACATTCATGGGATAGTATGGTAACGTTTACTCTGCCAGCCGCCAAAGAGGTACTTCAGTTGTACAATGTAAAATGTACATTGGTTTTATCGGAAATGTGTCAGTGCAGAAAAAGTCAGTGTCGTCTTCGTCATGACTCTTCTGCTCTGGTCGCATTCACATGTCCTGGCTAAAGTATTTAAATAAGTAATATATTACAAGAAATGGAATTTGGTGCCTATGTTTTCATGATATGAGATGAGTAATAGTTGAAGGAGTGCTCCCCAAGAACCATTTAGACGTGTCTCAGCCCTCGTAATGTATTATTCCTAATGGACTCGTAAAGCTTCGTTTTCGTCTCTCTACATACTTTCTCTCCTCAATACATTGCAGACTTTCACTTCACTTCACATAGAGTGAAAGTCAGTCAGTTCCTATTCCTATGTACTACTTTACTTTAAGTCAGTCCAACTATTTCTACTAAACTGAACGACTTATGTTTTGTCCGTATGTTTTTGCAGGCTCAACCTATGACCCAGAGTTTGATTTCCCACTTCCCAACTTGACCGCCAAACTAGGAACTGACGTTTCCTTCACTTGTGTCGTCAAACACTTAGGGGAGTACAAGGTAAGTTTGTCACAGTCTTGTCGCAGGAGAAAACATTGGAGAAAGCATGCTGGTGTTTAGTACCTACTCCAGCACTAATTACTTCATTAAGGCTGATTTATAAAACTAAAATGAGCTCAAAGGTTGTGAGTTTCTAAGTTTAAGCTGGAAACAAATTAAGTGAAATGTTTCAGTAATTGATACAGCAACAATTACAAAGACGTACGTAGACTTATAAACGATAAGTGTGCCGAGTAGGTTGTTTGCACTAAGCATTCTAATACCAAAAGTTCGTTAATTTGTTAACATTGAGGAGGAGAGGTTGTGAGGCGATAAAAACAAAAATGGAACAAGCCCTAGCTTAAATAATTTGTAAAGTATTGTTGTGTTGGGTATGGTCTTCTAAGTTACACACTAATTCAAATTTTGGATATTTTGGAACCCTGGTGTGCATGACGGCCTCGAATCAATATTCTAGAGCAGGGGAAATCTGTTTTTTTGTCCAATTAAGTTATTAATTGGACATTTATGGGTGTTGAGTTCAAACAAGTTTATACTAGAGGTGTAAAAGGGCCGGGCCAAACTGGAAAGGCCGGGCCGGGTCGAAAAAGGGCATAACTGTCAAGACCCGTGCCGGGCCAAAAAAAAAAGGGCATAGCTGTCAAGACCCGTCCGGGCCGATTAATTTTCCTGATACAAGGGCCGGGCCGGGCCAAGACGGTAATGATAATGTCTAGGACCGGGCCGGGCCGGCCCTAAAATATTTTCAGAGTAAAATTGACAGACTAAAAGGTAGTAGTATGGGGTAGATATGTAAAAGGCCAGGCCGGCCCTAGAATAGGGCCGGTCCGAGAACATGATGTAACTGTCAAGGGCCGGGACGAGCCGAGCCGGGCCAGATCTTGGATGGAAGATAATTTTGTAGGGCCGGAAAATGCCGGCCCTTTTACACCCCTAGTTTATACGTATACCGTAGATCTTACATATCGCTTGCAGTGTCAGCCTTGCAAAAAAAAAATTCTGTTAACAGGAGTAGACAATTTAGCAAAGCTCTTTCCATTCTGACTGCATTTTTGGCAGAGTCAGGACGAATTTTATTCCATATTCGCAAGCATACGGACCAACCTTTTAATCAGGCGGTAGTTTTTTCACTAGAATGAAAGTTATCGAATCGGCCACCTTCGAGTGTCACTATTTGTTTTGATGGCATTACTTTCTTTCTTTCTTAGTTTGAATAGTCCATCGTACATACTGACCAGACTCCCGTGAGTTAGAAGAAATAATTTTTAGTCAGTACAAAATTGAGACTGACAAAATTCAGAAAATCAGAGCTGGTTTGCCTGTTGTAGCAGTTATATTCTTTGTACGACAACATATTTGCCTCACACTGACTGAGGTATGCCTCATGATCCCTATCCACATTCTAACTATTGTCTTCTCAAGTCAGTTGCCGCAACATGGGATGCTAGGAATGAACAAAACAAGTTGAGAGAGAACTCATTGTTACAGTTATTAGATGTAGAGAGGTTTCGTTAGCGGCACTTGAGTTAAAGGCCAAGGCAGCATAGTACAGCACAGGGTAGTTCATAACATTTACACTTACCTCTCACATTCAAATCTAGGGATCGTACGGAAAAAGTATTTATACTATTTTAAAGAGAGAAAACTTCTTTTAATAAGAAACGTAGTTTATATTTTCTTTAATAGATTGAGCGGATGCCATTGTTGTACGAGATCTTTATTTCAAGCTTTCGAGACAGTGACTTGTCTCTTCGTCAGGAAAACACAGAAAAGAAACGTAGAAGAAACGTAGTTCAAGGTCCCGCTATCCTGCGTTAACAATTTGCATAATTACTAGCGATATGGATCCCAGATTAAAAAGTTAACTGAGAGAGTGCCAGAAAAAACTAGAAACAAACACGCCAACTGACATTCTCTGTAGGGTATGTCAAGTATCGACGTATGGCCTCGAAAAGTACCCGCAGTAATAAACAATCGAGAGGAGAAATTGTCGTCAAGCAACTACCACTACGCGACTGCCGGTGGAGCTGAACCCTCACAAGACAGTGCAGTGTGGGGTACTCATACGCTACCTGTTAGTTCGGACGGGGTTCGATTCTCCGGGTCAGGTATATCACAGCTTGACAATCCTATACCTTGCATAAGCAGGGTGATTTACCTATTTTCTGTTCCATGTAAATCATTAAAGTGCTCTAATGGTATCAGAAATTTGGGTAAAACGAAGCTAAACAAAAATGGTTTTGGTGTAGTCTGATGACAGTAGCAGTAATGCATTTGTCAAGGTGAAGGCGAATTCAGAACTTGCTTGCAAGGTTGAGGGAACTCACCCTCGTAGAAATAGACGACGAATTTTTAATTCCGTCATAACACAACTAAAGATAGAAAAACTTCCACAGTAAACCCCCTGAGTATTTTCGTCTCTTTTTGATTTTGCTGTAGAGCCGTTAATTGATTGATACTTTATTCAAGCGACAAGATAACATAAACATGTACGAACCACATTTGACATTGATATTGAGAATTTAAAAAAAAACATCACACCTTGTCACCATACCTGTACCAAGTTTCTTGTTCACTTTAATTGAAATGTCGCTCCAGATCAGCAATTTTCCAATGAAAATTTACAAATGATTGATCTCCACGTCAAGATTAATCCACCTAGAGATTTCGACATTGCTCTGCAAATTAGACAGGAGGGGTTGGATGTGGTGAAATGATTATGAACCACCCTGGAGAGTGAAAGTGAGATGGGAGTGAAAGTGAGAGGACGGGAGTAAAGTAAAGGCGAACTACTTACTATGTAGTGGAGTGACAGAATGTGAAAGGACGGCATTGACGGAAAGGAGAAAGAGGCTCACAAGGATGACTCTCATTGTCTTCATTCTGAAGGCAAGTTCATTTTCTAAACCATTAACTGAAGGAGTTCCCTCTGTCCTATTCGATTAATGCTCCTCTTCGTCTTCTCCTAATCCTTTTCACTATTTCGATTTTACTCCAAAGGACCGACCCACCCGTCTACCGCCCGGTGTGCTACACACGACGGAGTGGTTTCATTCATTTCAAACAATTCTCAAACCCCACTATCAGTGTCTCGTCGAATTATACCTGTGAAAACTTCTGTTTACTACTCAACATATTTATGGCATAAAGTTATACTTTGTTTTTGTCATACCTCGATATGACACATCAGTCCTTTTCATATTTTGATTTGGGGTTGAGATTATTCAGTTCTCAAAGTATTTTGTCCATTGTTGCAGTCTCTCTCTGGTACTGTATCTGTACTGTATCTCTCTGATACTGTAGGTTGCAGGTTCTGTTCAAATCGTAGATGTAATGTTGGTCACTGTTTGATAGTATTTTTCTATTGGCTCTTTTTACCATACTTAGTAGCGACTCTTCCCTGCCCCAATGGAAACCAAATGTCCATTCCTTTAAAAACAATACGCTGATATTTTACCATTCATCCTGGCGGATATGAATTAGAACATTTAGCTTTCGTGGTTGCTTTGAACATATGGTTGACACCAATACTTAAAATATTTCCATAATTCAGGAATGCTTAAATATCATACGAACTTTAGAATCGAGTTTGCCATAGAAGGATAAACTGGAGTTTCTTACAAAGAAATTCGATTGAAATAATTACGTACCCCTTTCGAGTTCATTTTCTTCATTTCCGCTGGTTCGGTTGTAGTTGTAGTGCAAAAGGATATGGCACCGTAGATGTACCATACAGAATTGCCTGGGTTATCCGGCACCCTAAAGAATGAAGTTAGCCAGCACACAGCTTGTAAGACACGGGCATCGCATGCCAAAAAATTACATAGAGGCGTAGCATGTAACAAATCCAATCAAATCCTAGTGCTCCGTGTCTCTGTCATCTAAATTCCACCAATGTATAGAATGTAAAACAATTTGGAAAGGATTTTATTAAGACTTCCGCGTTTCATGTTACTACCCTCAACCTAATGAGGATACCGCCAATAAATAAACTAAGAAATATTGTGTCCTTAGGATTTTACCGAGAAATGAGAAATACAGGTACAAGCAAAAGACACACAATAAAAACAGGCTGAGCTTCAACGTCGCTCTTTGCTTTGACTGTAGTCCAGGTATCCTAGCTTAATATTGGGTTCACTCGCTCGAAATCTCAGAATTGAGATGCCAATTCGTATTCGACAATAAAATATCGATATCAACTGACGTGAGTGAGTTTGGCGAAGGGGATTACCTTCACAATACTACATATTTACGTTCGTAGGCAAGCGCAAGTTTGAACCAGAACCAATGTATGTGTTGTAGCCATGTGTATATGTATATCCAGTCTGAGTGCATATAGGCTCCGTGCGCATAGCAAGAGTCTCACCCTGGTGCGAAAGTAAGGCAAATTTGGTTGGAGTCAGGCTGAGACGGC